>JAQGCC010005794.1:0-11051 GCA_034698905.1 Xestoiulus laeticollis
TGTATCTTGTGATCTATGAGCCACGCAACAGCTTCTTATCAAAGGCCAAGAAATTAATGTGACAAATTAGCGTCTCATATTTAAAAAAAGCAGCAGTCGGCGAGGAAGTTGTTTTGGTGTGGAGCCTGAACCAACGCGTGACCTTTCACCTCTTGTAGGATCACTCCCGCACTCTTCAAGGGGAAACCTCCGAAGTGTTTCCGGTTCTTTGATGAGCCATAACAATTTGGGAAAGTGAAGGCATTCCGACACAATGTGTAATCTTGTCAAATGTTTAGCAGACTGTTTTTTAGCTTGTGTGTAAAGTAGAAAAACATTGCTACAGGTTTTTTCCAACAAGAACACAAAAAGAAAATCAGCTAAGATTATTAAAGATATTTGACAAGAACACAACGGGTTAATCAAACAAGAACAGAAAAGAAGTCATCAGGCAAGAGCACAAGGTGAGATAGCAGGCGATAATCAACATGATTTCAGACAAAAATCAAGATTCAATTCAATTCTTTACCCTGCAGTCAGCATTTATCATGCCATGTGCAGGGGGGAGAGTATTTAAAGGGAAGAGTATACGGTCGTGGCCGAATTTTTGGGGAACTATCCCGGCATCTGCCTATATGTGCCTATATGGGCGATTACGGTAGGTTGTGGGAAACCACAAAAAACCACAACCAGGATAGCCGACCGGGGTTTGAACCTGGGTCTCCCGAATTCAAGGCTCTAAGTGTAACCACTTAGCCAACCTTGTCGGAAGATGATATCAGAAAAGAAGTCCATAGGATGTCAAACAAGAATCAAGATGATTTCAGACAAGAAGCTAATAATGTCAGACAAGAAGACAATGTCAGACAAAAAGCAATGATGATAGTTCACAGGAATCAAAAATGATGATGTCAAACAATAAGTCGATCGATCGCTCAAGATGTCAGACAAAAATCAAGATGATATCAGAAAAGAAGTCGATAGGATGCCAAGCAAAAATCAAGATGATTTCAGACAAGAAACCAGTAATGTCAGACAAGAATCAAGATGATTTCAGACAAGAAACCAGTAATGTCAGACAAGAATCAAGATGATGTCAGACAATAAGTAATATGATGTAAAATAAGAATCAAGATGATTTCAGACAAGAAGTTAATAATGTCAGACAAGAAGGCAATAATGTCAGACAAGAATCAAGATGATGTCAGGCAAGAAGTAATATGATGTAAAACAAGAATCAAGATGATGTCAGACAAGAAATCAGGATGTTGTCAGACAAGAACCAATGGCGATAGCTCACAAGATCCAACGATGATAAATCAAAGACATTAGTGATGCTATCTCACAAGAGGCCAAGATGATATCAGACAAGAACCAAAAAAGATGCCAGACAAGGGCACAGTTGACATCAACCAAAATCCCAAAATATGGCATCCAGAGAAGCATGTGAGAAGAAAACACGATGATCGACTAAATAACAATAGTCTGCCGGCCAAGTAGAAAAGAAGAAAAGAAGAAGAAGAGAAAATCTGTTCTGTCTGCTGACCTGTTTCGTTGGCGTTGCTGTCAGTCGTCGTCGTGAATTGCGTTTGATATTGCTCTTGTTGCGCTTCATTGAGCTCCATCTCGAAGTCTGGTGTAGTTGTGGAGTAATTGTAAGACTCCCCTACGGGAGCAGAACACGATTCAGTTTTGCATTCCTACAATGACCCTAGCTCTTGTCCACATGTCGCTGACAACTTTCTACGTACGTGCATCTTCTTCCGCTTCCGAGTCCGGATTCTCCGTTTCCGGTGTCGGTTGCGTTATGATGACCTGTGCCGCAGCCGACAGGAACTGAGGCATCGGTGGCGGGGCAAAGGCGGGTGGGGCGCATCCAGGGGGTGAAAACAGATCCTGAAATACAATAAACATTGCTCATCCAAACCCCTTATCATTCTGGTATACATGTACATATGCATTATACTAACTTCCGGGCTTCGTGGATCTCCGTTGGTCCTCAGCTCCTCCACCACTAGGGATGGAAAGATGCCCGTCTGTCCATCCACCTCCCCCTCCCACCACCCGTCGTCCACGTTGTGCACGTGCTTGCGTAGCACCCTGATCACCTGACCCTCGGCAAAGGTCAGCTCCTCTGGACACGTGGCTTCGTAGTCGTACATGGCCTGGCACCACGACGGGGGTTCCTCAGCTGAAAATAAAATTGGGATTATGTTTCGTGTAATAGCCCCATCCATGCTTCGAATGGTAAATATTTGTAAAAAAAAAGGTGGGGCCCTTACACGAGTAAATGCGATATAGGGATTAGTGCGGCCATGAAATTATGCCACATGTGGCCAAATTTGTGTTACACCAAACCTGTGAATAGCGAAAAGCAGTGGGACCGAACTAAAAGTTGTGCTATTTGGAGGGATAGTGTTATTTGAGGGTTTAGCATATGTTCGATAAAATCGATCCGTGCCGACTGTGAGGCATGTAGTGCGCTATATAGAGGGGCGCAATTTACAGGTTTTGGTGCATAGCCTTTCAGAGATGTACAGAATGACCAGATACGACTCGGTCAGATAATACACCAAAACCTGTAAATAGCGCACCTCTTTATAGCAATGCTCCTGGAAGTAGTGTTAACTCAGTCTGCATGGTGTGCATGATCATCTCTTTAGTTGACCTTGCAAATAGCCCTATCCCTCCAAATAACACAACTATTGTTTTTGTCCCAAAGGTTTGCGATACAACAAAACCTGTAAATAGCAAACCTCAATATAGCGATGAATTTGCAAGTATCGATAACACATAGTCGGCACGGTATGGTCATGGCTTTAGCTGCGCATGTAAACAGCAATATCCCTCCAAATAGCACAACTATTAGTTTGGTCCCAATGGCTTGCGTTATTCACAGGTTTCGGTGTAGACCAAAACCTTTATATATAGTCCCTTTATATAGCGCACTACCAGCAAGTAGCGATCCCTCAGTCGGCCCGGACAGATTTTATGGAACATACTGAACCCCCAAACAGCACCATCCCTTCAAATAGCACAACATTTGTTTCGATCCCAAGGGTTTGCGCTATTCACAGGTTTTGATGTACACTTTCAACATATGTCTTACGGTAATCCACGACCACAGCCACGACTGTAGCAGCGCCTTCGTCCTCCACGTGATTCTGCACGAGGATTTCCGGTTCCTTTCTGGTGGGGTCTTCCAGCACTTCCGGTGGCGCCTCTGCAGGAGGGAAATCCTGAGGGGGGAAGGCGGTGGGGTCGTCGTCACCCCATTCTGGCATGGAATAATCCACTGAAGAGAAGGAGGTTGGGGCTGGGAAGATGGAGTTGGGGATGGATTCTCCACCATCCACATCCACGTAGCTCTGGGGCACAAAACCCTCCACGCCTTGGCTGTTGCGAGCCTACATGTAATGGACATTCAGCTACGAATATCTGCTCCAGGACAGGGGACAACCCCCTTTCCTATGGGGACATTTCTTGACGAGCCCAACGCATTTTCTAAATAAAATTCTGGGAAAAACAAAATTGGTAAAAATACTGGGTTCATAGATCTAGGGCACAGAGACCATGTTTTTTTTTATGAAAATGGTCCTTAAATTTTAAATTTAATAAATAAGAATACATTTTAAATGGGGATCTCACGTGGCTAAGTCTTTGATGCCACCTGGTGTCAGCTACAGGCGTTTTTTCGGAATTTGAATTTTGTTACGAGATCAGCAAATTAATTCTACCAGTTAAAGGTGTGTATTTTAATTTTTAAGCATGAATAATTTATCCAGCTAGGACACAGATACATTTATATTAACTTCTTTTTAATATTAAGCAAGTAATCAATACATTTTCGAAACGCGACGATAAATTGCAGGGAGCTGACACCAGGTGGCAGCAAGACCATGCAAAACACCCGCGAAAGTTTAAAACAAATCTTATTTATTAATTTTAAAAATAACCAGACATTTTCATAAAAAAACAAGGTCTCTGTGCACTAGATTTATGAACACAGTATTTTTACCAATTTTGTTTTCCCCAGAATTTTAATTAGAAAAGACGCTGGGTTCGTCAAGAAATTTCCCCATAGGAAAGGGGGTGTTTAGTTTAAATTGAACTTTACTGACTTTGACCCAGCCATCGCCATCTCCTTCACCAACGACTTCCAGAACTTCCTGTTCAATGATGCTAAGTTCGTCTTCATTTTGAGCCTGTGATGATACAAAAATCCAAATTATATAATTAGATGAAATTCACCTGAAATGATAATATTTTGAAAACTGCTACTGTAATAATAAATAATGTTTTAGCCAAAAGCTGTTCTTGGAAAAATTCTAGTCCATTCATAAAAGATAATAAATATGAAATAATTCATGGTGAAATAAAACTGCGTTTTGAATTACATGTACTTGTAAATATATTTTCTGACAAAAATTGAAATTGTCAGGGAAAAGTAATTTATTTTGAAAAAGTCAACATAAATACTATATAATATTTGCTTTCACATAACCAGTTATTAGTTATTACAGAAGTTAAATTTCACAAGTTTTGTCTGCACGTACTGTATAAAATATTTAACGACACGACCATTTGTTAACCTCCTAATTAAAAACACTAATTTTAATAATTAATTATGAGTTTTAATACAAATGACATAAGGGGGGAGGGAGTTGTACAACAGTAAACCTGCTAAAGGTAACCACCCAAAAATGGCAAAGTTTGATATTGTATACAGGTGGTCACTATACAGAGAATGGCACTGAAATACAAAAACAAATATCAATTTTATACTCAGTTTCTTCCTCATGGATCCATTTTAATTGTCCTTATCATAACATTTCAGGAACTCAAATTATAATTTTTTGGTTAATCATACACTGTACATGTACAATGTCTACGATTTAACAGATGCCATTTGCTGTAATCTGATTGGCTGGATGGTATAAGAAGTATTAGGGTTAAAACAGGAATTAAGATGACTCGTATCTAACTCCCTTTTAGGGGATTTCCCCATTCAATTGTCTCGAAAGGCTTGCTATTTCAGATTGAACATGGTCGCTTTATAAGGTGCATTGTCAATGGAAAAGTTGCAAAAGAGATGGCGCACCCATTTCACTATACACAATAGATATGCGGTCACTATACAGAGAATTTTATGAAGGAAAGCATATACACTAAAGTGGTCACTACATGTATATGCAGAGGCATAATCACATGGGACATACATGTATACATGCATATTTTTAAAATACAAAGCCATCTAATGTCTCCCTAAAAGTGATGTATGCGCCATCTGTGGTCATTACAGAATGTACTTATGATTAATGACAACGGTTCTCGAGAAGTGGTTTTTAGCGGAATTTCTTAGAAAAAAAAGAAGTAACTCTAGATTCTGGAGACTTAGGTCATATTTGACGAATCTGTCAAAAGCAACGCCCAAATCGCAGAGAGGGTGGACCTAAAAATGGTTAAAAATTGAATTAAAAAGTGGCAATTATGGCGTTGAAACCTGGGGTCATCAACCTAAATGATCCATAATCCTCCTAGCTTTTCCATTCCACCCTCGCCTATCGTAAATCTAATTAGGAGAAATAATTCGAGCTCATTAATGCTGAGGGACCACACAGAGCACGTGCAATTGAACAGCTGTGTAGGGAGGGGTCAGAACATCGGTCATTTTTAGTCAGACTGACCATGTTTTAAAAAAGATCAACAAAACCTGAGATGATGAATCTGTTTCCTGTAGATAAGAAATGGGTGGAAAAATGGCCAAAAAGATGATACCATCCCAGGGTTGAAAACAGCCGGGTAAAACCACTAAAGTGACCACTTTTCATAAAACGGTTTTAGTGCAATGCATTACCATTATAAAAATTCTCTGTATAGTGACCACCTGTATACAGTTGGCTATCCATTGCTGCAAATTTGTTGGATGGTCACTTTTAACAGGTTTTACTGTATATTCCATTTATAAGTTAACAGATGGTTTTTCGATGAAATGAGAAACCAGCCAAGATGAAATTACACCATGTTAGTTTTTCCCACCGATTCCATTTGAGTTTCGACCCTTCTTTACGACCACAATTTGGCTATTATTTTAATAGGTTTTAAATATTTATATGGTGGCCAGCCACTTAATGTACTAGGGTGAGAAGGTGCGTGTTTTTGCTCGTTTCTGTAATTCCTAAACCCCTTTTAAGAACAAACACTTGACGGAATTGATTCGGCCCCGGGTTAGCCAAAAAAAAAAGTTTTTTAAAAACACACCAGACCAACCTCTGGTTTTACATCGTCTTGTTTTAAGCATATTGAGGGGTTTTTTTTTACACCAAGAAATCTCAGCTTGGGGCTGGGAGTTGATCATTCAAAATGACAGCCCTCGAACTCGATGCAAATGTGTGAAATTTAATTATAATACGTATAATATCTTGATACGGGTTCAATTTCTGCCATGCAAAAGGCCCATACGGCGCTAGGGGGCGCTGAACCGGAAGTTGCGTTGGCCATCTTACCGTGTAACTGTAAACGGCTACGCATCGCATCGGTGTGAATCCCATGCTGGTGGTGTCTCCATCTGTTTCAGCCGCAACCACGTGACCAGTTCCGGCACTTCCGGTCAAGCTGGTCGTGTCCCTAGGTTCGCTGGTGTCGTCGCTCTCCTGATGGGCCGCAGGGGGCGCTGAGGTGCGGGATGCTCCGGTGGCGGAAGTGTCTGAGATGTCGTCGTTGTAGTCGCTGTCGTAAAACTCGCTACTTCCGTCATCCACGTTCTAATCGAAAAGGGAAAAAACGTTAAAGCGAACCACGTTTCCGGTGTTAGGCTATGACCGTGGTGAACCACCGCAGCAGACGACAAAGTAGCAAATGAATCAGTTTCAGTGGAAGCGGCTATAGTGTCCAAACCACTTCCAGAGTCAACCTTTCGCACCTCTATCGTCTTGACAGGTTGCGCCTTGATGTG
Source organism: Xestoiulus laeticollis (assembly GCA_034698905.1). Taxonomy (NCBI): domain Eukaryota; kingdom Metazoa; phylum Arthropoda; class Diplopoda; order Julida; family Julidae; genus Xestoiulus; species Xestoiulus laeticollis. Next base: position 6,935 of record JAQGCC010005794.1, read on the forward strand.
TGGTTCGTCTGCCGCAGCCTGCCGTTAAGGTACGGTTTGTGTGGTGTGGTGTGGCTGGTCGTGCAATTCTACATCAGCTCGAAGCCGTTAATGACTGCCGCCAACGCCATCTCCTGGAAGTGTTGCTGGTGGCATGGCTTTGCGGCTGCAGCTAAAGGCTATTTTATGCGGCTGCAGCGCGACTGCTCTAGAGACCAGTCGAAACGCAATCTGACATTTTCAGATTAAAACACTTTTGTTGTGTAAATAGCGATATATTTATTCTAAATATGGAATTTTAAAAGGTTAAAAAACAAGGCATAGACCGCTTTATTAATGCTGCATGAAATTGGGAAAAAATCGTCTGCTACGCATGGGTTTGCTTCACAATGGGAAAACGTCAAAATCGGCGGCTCTTAGCCGCATCAGAAAAAACACCCCTGCTGCCGATTTGCAACTGCGTTCTGACACAGTCAAAACTAGCCAAAATCACAAGACGCAAGCCGCACCACACAAACCGTACCTTTAAGCACAAAATTGGTTTGAGCTTAGGCTCAGAAAGAGTTTGGAAGGATAAACCACTCGGAACAAAAATTCAAAAGCCGACCGACGGACAGTTCACTAGGGTTGTAGCATTGTGGCCTATTCGCAAAATGACGCTTGTCGTGTTGCGCATCGCACGACGCGCGGTTCTGCACATGACCTGCACAGGCCTAATGACGTCCAGTACTCATCACAGCGTCAAAGCAACAGAAAATGGTGGAATTGAAATAATTTATATTCTACTACATTAACACTCAAGAAAAATATCGCCTTTGCAGACAATATTCATTTCTTTAATAGGAGAATGTCACGGCGCTTCAGCTGAACGCCTTTTATTGCAATGTGAAGTTGTGAACTGTGCACATTGTCATTTCCAGCATGGTGACGTCGTCATGACCGTCACGCCTTTCAGTAGCGCCATGACTATGTTACATTGTGAATAGGCCTTAAGTGTAAAAACATAGTGCTTTAGTGCTATCAGCAATTAAAGAATCGCTTCATTGATTCTGGAATCAATGATTGCAATTGAACATCTTGTTTTTGATACCATTCAGAACTCATTAAAACCAAGAATGATTCAAGAAAAGACAAGCTCGTTTGTGTCCTAGATTCATGCTAGAATCATGTGATGCTCTATTGTTTGATGCGCAGCTATACTATGTGCGGATACATTGCGAATCGCAGCTATGTCTTTAGGAATCATTCTAGAATGAAGTGATTCTTGAATCGCTGATAGCACTATGTTTTTAACCTAAGATTGAATATAAGGAATTCTTACCCCGGAAATGTCCGTTTTGACAGAAAGCGTACTTCCCGCCCGACTCAGGCTTCCGCCGGCCAGGTCCAATGGTCCTAGCGCCTCCACATCCATCAGCCATTCGTCCACGTTCACTGAAAAATTTTCAAGATTAATTGGCGATGAGGAACAGTGTCAAAAGCTTTGACAAAGTCAATGAACATGACATATCCGAAGGGACCCTCGTTCGTTATACCGAGAGGTCTGTTTTTACACATTTTCTTCGCTCCTAGGTGGCTTTCTAGGTGGCTAGGTGGCATCATCCCCTATTGAACACCAGAAATACAATTTTTGCAAAATGCCAGATTGCCAGGAGAGTTGTACACATGCACTAAAGCTGCTTTTGCGGTATTTTGAGTACCCCTTAAATAAGCCTTAGAATTAACTTTTAAAACCAATCCTTAAAATCAATGACAATAGGAATGTTCTTTGTCTCTAACCCATAAGACATCAAAGTGCCGTTCGTTATAAACAGAGTCATTTAGTATACTGTGGGATAGTGAAGGAACCAGCCGAACCGTTCGTTATATTGAGCGGTTGGTTCTTTATACAGAACGTTCGTTGTATCGAGAGTAATACGTGAGGTTTTGGTAGGGACCATATGTATCACTCTGTTCGTTATATCGAGAGCCGACTGTAATTTTGCCAATTTAATAAAAGCGTTGACCTAACCTAGTTGAAATGTTTGAAATTCAGCATTGCTTATCATTTTTTATTGGATTTGTTTCATTTGGATGCCATACGCGTATACTGAAAAGCAATTTCTAGGACCATATTGTTTATCAGTTGTTTGTTTGGCGCCATCTTTCGTGTGTATCTATTTCTCAGCACCCCATGACATAAATCTTCCTTCCAGACTTATAGATCCATCGTAAATGGTTCAGACTATAACACCTTTTTCACCCCTGGGGCCTTTTTACCAGATAAAATTCTTGTTCGAACGAGCTTTAAGTCAGTTAAAGCTGTAAGTTATGAGTTTTAGCCAACAATAATTAGCTTTCTCCGTATGGGACCGACCCTGCTGTTCCCATACCTTTTCCTACCTGATACGAATCGGTATAACAGCCATTTCGCCAACCTCCTAATGGCCAGATAAACACTACCATTGGGAGTGGTCAGCTTGTATCTTTAAAGCCCTTTAACCCCTAGGGCGTAGGGGGATGACAGGGGGCGCTTCGCTCGCATTAGTAATTGCAGGGGAATGTTTATATTATCAATTATGAAAATACTGAATTGGATAGCTTGATTATTTTTATAATTATTAAAGTTTAGGGACCTAAATATATATAGGCATAGGGCCATACAGAGGGCTTTAGAGGGCATAGGGCTATATATAGAGGGCAATAGATGCAGGAAACCACATAGAGGGCCTTAGTTGTCGTAAGGTTATATTTACATATGGGGCCATATAGAGAGCTTTAGATCACATGACGCCACTTAGAGGGTCTTAGATAATGTAGGATCAAACAGAGGGTACGTCTTAGTGGCCATAGGGCCATATAGAGGGCCTTAGAGGGCATAGGGTCATATATAGAGGACTACTTCAGATGGCATATTATCATAGAGATGGCCTTAGAAGGCTTAGGGTCATGTAGAGAGATTTAAAGGGTATAGGACCATGTAAAAGACATTAACGAGCATTAACGCTATCAAGGGTATTGGGCCCTAGAAAGGTTATAGAGGGAATAGGGCCTAGAGGGTCTTAGATGACATATGTGACTATATACATGTAGATGACCTTAGAGCCATATTCAGTGTATATATGGTCTTTGCAGGAATGGGGTCAGACTGAATTAGAAGGCCTTTGACTGCAATCTGCAAGGTGCACACTGGTCATTTAGGGGCCGTCCATAAATGACGTCATGCACTAGGGGGTAGGATTACACATTTGTGATGATGTGTGACGAGGGGGTAAAAAAATGTGTCATCACATCAAAAAATCCAAATACGTTACTTTAAATAACAAGTTTGATGTTTTCTCCTGCAATATCAGAGTGCAGTGTCACATTATACATACAAATTACAATGATAATAACCAGTTTTCAATAACAAGAGCTTTGTGACGTCATATTTTTTGTGACTAAATGTGACATAGAGGGGGTTCAAAAATCTGCCAAAATCGCGTGACGTCATTTATGGACAGCCCCTTATTGCAGGATACAACGTGACCCGGTTAATCCGTGATCTTATGTAGACCTAACAGTAATTTTGTTCGGATACTACAATGTCGGATATAACGATAATTGGACATAGCGATCCCATTTTGAAACGAAAAATGCCCCTATCATGTTTCATGTAGTATGTGCCATAGCGGTCTTTTACGATTTTTTTGTAAAGTTTAATGTAAGTGTGATGAATATATGTCCAAACTAATAAAATCTTGTAAATCTTGTAAAACTTATAAAATAAAAGGAAGGGTTAAATTGTGAGTGTGAGTTTTAAAGAAAATGCAACATAGGGCTTCTTTGGCCCACCACAAGGTGGCGGCGTTGTATACCCATGCGTTCAATACAGAGAGCAGTGAATTTAGGTCATTATCGAAAATATTGTGACTATTTTTGCCTATAAATGTATTGGTAATTGCCTAAATACTACCATAAATTGATTACCTTCGAAGAATAACGATTTGATCGCGAATTTCAGTAATAATTTCTGTTTTTCTGAAAGTTTTTGCATAGGGTGATCCTCATCGAATTTCATGACCTGGGAGCGTGTACCTGTATTTGGTATCGCTTCTCGGCCTTTTGGCTAAGATCAAAGTGTAGTTTCTTACTGTTGAGGCTGGTCGACACTTGGCTT
>JAQGCC010005795.1:0-11050 GCA_034698905.1 Xestoiulus laeticollis
TATATATATATATATATATATATATATATATATATAGTTATATGTATAACTATTAAGATTTAAGAAGAAAAAAGTGGGTTGCAGTAACTTTTTGCCAACCCTGTATTTCACATTTTCAAACTTAAAAATGCATGTGCTGCGAATCAAAGGAAGTTTTTATATTACAGGTCTACATATTAGATGCTCGATTAAACCCCAAAAAAAATAGTAAAACACTTCCAAATTTTAAGATAACAGGATGTTCAGTCAATTTTCTTGAACAAATTCGAGCAAGGTTCCCCTCCCACGACTCGTATCACCGATTTGGATAATGCAACTACATTACATGTATTTAAAATACAATTACATGTATTTTATACAATTACTTCCTGTGGCATTGTTGCATTTCAATATTGGGCAAGGTTATACATGTATATACCATTAAAACGCACTCTTAAGAGTTTATAAAACTTATTTGTATATAGGAAAGTTTGCAAGTATGCTAAATAAGCCAAATGAAAATTAAATTGGGAATCCTATTAATGTTTTTTTAATTTCGTTGTTTTCAGAGAAAAATGAGTTTTGATGTATAATCCACTAATGTAGATGTACATGTATATCATTTCAAACCTAAAAACTTGTTCTGCTTTAAATATCCTAAAAACTTGAGCTTTATAGATGTGTAGAAAATACATTACACCCTATATGCTGGTCTGCAGGAACCTTTCATCAAAAACTTAACTGACAAAAAATCAATTGTGAAATCGAAATAAAAAAATTCAAAATTCAACAAATTTTGACAAAATCAGGAAGTACCTATCTTGGTATGGATGACAGAATCTCTATCCAAAACTTTGCCTCAATAACCTCGCAAGATTCGAGTTAGCTCTTATTCGGAAGCATCTTAGACTTCCACGGTATAGAAAATCAAATTCCTTCAATATAATATATAATATTATTTCAAAGCGTACATGGGACTTAAATCCACGCCATGCTGTAATGGGTATGGAGTGTGATGACACATATCGGAAATAGGGCAATGGGATTATTTCAATGATCTGGTTCAGGAAACGGGCAATTCTCCACCAACTTCCTGTTAATCTTGTCACAAAGATGGTGTCTATATATGTATGTCTAGAGTAAAACATCGTGTTATACATGTACATGTATGTGCAGGCATTCATGTTTCAGAAGGTCCGAATTATGCATGCAGTTCAAATAAACACCATACAGGTTTTGTATTTTGGCGCCAATGATTATACTGCAATGACGCTTCATCTATTAGCTTTAATTTTATACTTAATATGATGAGCAATATGTTGTGTTGTGTCGGTCAAACAAGAAATATACTCCTCTCAGCCTCCGTCACTACGAACTTAGCCGAAATTGGCTAAAAATGGGGTAAGTTTCGTATCGTGAGACCAATTGATGTAATAAATGAGTTAACAGATAAATAGACACGGTCCGCGTTACAAAACAGCGCATGTGCGAGTTAGTAGCGCCACGCAGTGGCAAATAAAAATTGAAAACTTGTAGTGGAGAGGAGGTCGCTATGAAGATGGTTTCTTCATTAATATTTCAAAAAGTTGCTATTTTAAAATTTTGAAAAAATTCACAAAATTATTTCGTGCGATTATCTTAAACCTACCAAAGTTTCATTTTGATATCATAATTAGATCGCTAGATATTATTATATAAAGGTTTATTTCTAATGTAGTTCTGTGTTAAAATCGTGTTTCTATCCCCTAGGAAAATTGCAACTTACTACCACAAGGGAGCGCTGCACCTAAGGCGGGCCTTGTCCATTCCTCATTTCTATAGATAGCAGAGTGTGATGGATAAGCCTTTTGTGATAAATAATGGTTAATTCATACAATCTTCCTGATGTTTACAAAATAAATCCCTTCCAGATTTCCAATTGTAGAAGTCTAGAACGGCCATAGAGAATTGGTGATCAAGTAAACTGCATGTACATGTACATGTATATACAAGTTCCCCATCAAAATTCCATCCGAATCGTCCCACTTTCGAAAAGAAGCATGAACTAAGTGTAAAAGCGTTATCTGTACTCAACGGGTGACACTATTTCCATCATGTCGTATGCAAGGTTTCACTTTGGAGTCAAGTGTGCGCTAGTGCTTCTGTTTGTTTATTCTCCAAGTGCACTCGAGTGGCTCGTCATGTGGCCTATTGTGAATCATATCCTGCAAATCGTTGTTAAGCGTAATTTATTTCCCATCTGCGTAGCAATCAAACAATTGCTGAATGCCGCTGTAATTGAATTTGCGGCGGGGCAAAAGGCTATTAACTTGATTAGCCGTCGGGAGGAGCGTGGCTACTTTGGGACCTCAAGGGACATCCATGGACGCACAGGGCACACACAATGGACACGCGAGCATCATGAAAACGACGACACGATAAAGGATCGTCCATAAACGACAACACTAATTTCAAATCTGCAGTCCGAAAATCAACATTTTCTATGGTTTGCAACGAAATAGTTCTGAAATAATCAATGTGAGAATGACTTAATGTGTGTGACAAATAATATCAATGCATATCAATGCATATAAACTGGATATCAATGCATGGGCTTCTTTACAGCCATCAGTGAAGAGAGTCTGATCAAATGGTTCATGTGTAAATGAATTTTTGAACTTTATAGCTTTTAAAATAATTTTCAATGACCATTCTACTAACTTAAAATACACTTATATGACACTATGGTTATGAGTCGTTATTTGCAGAATTGATCCCAACATAAGACTTTAAAATGATGTGATGTATAACAGGGTTTCTATAATGTATACATGTACATGTATATATAGAACTAAAATTTTCCACTTTTCTGACTTTTCCAGTTTTTCCAACAATTTTACCTGACCATCATCATGTACCTATCAATTTGTTGTCGTTTTGCTCAAAACAACTTTTTAGCAATATTCAGAAATTGAGCAGCTTAAATTCAACTTGGGATCTCACAAATTAACATCTTTCCACGTCATTTATGAATTAAAAATCACAAATAATTAAAACTAGTTTTTAATTAGGATATATGAGCGAATATTCTTGCCATTAAATAGTAGACAAAATTACTTTTTCAGGTGAAAATGTGTAATAAAAAAGTATGTCAATATTTATTCACTTAAAATCATGTTAAAATTTGTTAAAAAGGGAATTCCCCATTTTTATAAATGCTTTTATTTTTTATCACTACTGCATGATAACTGATGATATGAAAACAACAATAATATTTGCATCTAATTTCACTAATTTTTTTCAAAATAAATCAAGTGTCCTTGACTATTCCAGGTCTAGTTAATTTTCCTTACATTTTCTAGGTTTGTGGAAACACTGGATTATTAGGCCCACTTTAAATAGTTACCGAAATACACGTACACCCTTATGAAAAAAAGTGATTGTCAATTGATTGCAGACGAATTGTTTGCAAACTGGTGATATTTGTTTCAAATACCACCAATTTTGATTGCCCATGTCACCATTTTGCAACCAACTGGTGGTATTTGAAACAAATACCACCAGTTTTTTGCAAACAACTTGTTTGCAATCAATTGGCAATCACTTTTTTTCATAAGGGCAGTAAAACCTGCTAAAGTTGACCACCCAAAAAATTTTATAAAAATGACAAAACGGGTCACTATACCCCTAATTTTTATGAAGGAAACCATACATGTATGCACTAAAACCAATTTAGGAAAAGTGGTCACTATTCGCAGAGGTGGACGCTTTACCAGGTTTTATTGTATATTCGCCATTTTGTTAAAACAACCTAAGGCCTATAAACATCATACGATCCCCCTATTTAATATGACATTTAAGCCTATGCTAAAAATTAGCTTCCACGACCATCTAATGGGCCTAATATCGAACCCGCTCATCCACTGTCCAATCCCCTTGACAATGGACCTTTGGGAATGCGTAATTCTCGTTAAATCGTCGTTTGCGTGCGGATTCAATATTAAATTTGATTCATAATAAAGCAATGGAGGAGAAGAGATCTTAGGAGAGGCATTATCTTCTTTTTGGCCAGTCATAATTAGGTTAATAATGAAGCCATGGTCTAATACCAGAGTTTAAGCATTGCATTAAATGCTTAAGATAGACCAAATTCGATTACTTTCTTATAATGGTCAATCCACATATCTCAGGTGATCCTATAAAAATGCTTTCTATAAATATAATCTGTAGGTGTAATTCTATTAAAGAACGGTAATATATCGTATACATTAAATGTATAAGTGAAATATGGGCATGCGAGGAAACTTTATAACACGCACTAACTACATTAAAGCCAGTTTTATTCCATAAAGTAGAAACTAAGACGATTGGTTTAAATAAAGTTTAGAATTTGGAAAAAAATTGTTTACTTACAGACATTATTTCGATTGTTGTTCTTTAAACTACGTCGCCAAATCTGAAAAAAAATGTAATTTATTTTCAAATATAGTTTAGTATAATTAAACTCTAAATATTTTTTTTTTGATATTTCCCATTCAATTTCTTAAATTTGAGATGAACAAGCCGCCATATTTAAAGTTGGGAAATGTAAGCTTCAACAAAAATTAAAAAAGTGAATAGGTTCACAATGGTTACATACAATTAGCTATATATCTATATGTATTTTGAATGAAGTTTTTTGATAGATTTAATTATGTTTAACAATAAAATTTGAAAATAAAAAGCATTCTATTGCTAATGGAAGAAATTTCGTCCGCATTCTACAAATATACGGATTAATTTCCATCCAGTGGGAAAAGGGCTTCAGTAAAAGATCAATAGCAAAAGACCACACTACTGTGAAAGGCTTGTAAACACCGTAATCAGAAGCGCCTTTACTTGAAAGCAACTTTTTGTAGACCTTTTCAAAGCGCCGCGTTTCATTTCAGGCGCCAAATTTAAACGTGGAACCCAGATAAATTAAAGAAGATGACAGTAGTTATTAGAGGGTTGCATACCAGAATAAGCATTTTTTCTAAATTATTTTTTTATTTACTTTTGGAAACTGATAGAAATAAATGGAATGCACTGTACAAGAAACTAGCATAAGTATTCTATTACATGTATTTGTTTAAATTTTTTGTTTTTGCACGTTATATGAATATTCCTTTACATGGAAAAAGTTGCTATTTGCATGCTTTGCAATTTATACCCTTTTTTAAAATTGTTGCAATTTCTACAATAATTTACACGACTTTTCACATTATGACCTTCAAATAGGTGGCTGGAATGATTAGTATAGGCTATTAATCAAGTTATTAAAACCTGCAGGTCTAAATGAAACATTTCGACGCCAGTCTTGCATGATCATGGCGACAAAATGATTACTGCATGATCTACACAGTCTACGCGTAACTTTTTGTAGTCTTGATCATGCAAGACTGAATAGGCCTCCAAAACATTACGTGCAGACCAGGCTTCAGACTTAATGTACGAATTTCAAAGCTATACTAGTACTTTTAAGTCTAAAAACTATTTTAAAGTTTATTTTGCCTTGTGATTACATGTATTTGTAAAAAAAAATATTAGTTGGCAGTCTTTAGCATGAATGTAATGTCACAGGAATACTATTACATTTCAGGCATCTATTTGAAAGATCCCGCGTTAATCCAAAAATGCATTGATTAACAAATACATGTATAATGTAAATTTAGTATTCGTTCATATGATTTTTTTTATTGGTGTTGATATCGTTTTTTCGATACTGTAGCTGTGGTTACGAAATAGATTTTAACCATTTGGAATGTCCAAGTGACATTCCATCGCCTCTACTAGCTGCCCGAGGTACCCACAATTTCTCCCTCAATGGCCTTCGGTACATTCCGGCCCCAAAACACTTCAAAATACACTGTACATTGTACATCGGAATGTATTGCTATTTTTTTGCATGCATGCAACCAGTTTCAGTTACGTGATTACCAAAGATAACACTACTCCAGGCGCTGATATAGTCTACAAATTTCAATGACCCTCACACATCCCCATGTCCAATGACCACAGGGCAAACGGTACCCAATATCAGTTATTGCTACATTCTTGTCCTGTCCAGGACAACGAAATCGATAGTCGCCTGCCAAGTGCCAACAGCAATTAATTCATTACTTCTAATAAGGCTCGTCCCGAAGTATAGACGCCAAGATTACGGTCTATTTTTAGCATTTCACAACAAATAAAACGCCTAGTAAGGTTTGATAGCCCCTGACAACAAAGTCCATAAGTTTTCTGAACATTGCCGGCCAAAATAACCTTGATCTATATATAGCCTGCAGGGTGCTAATCGCTCATCAGGGAAGTGGTTGGCGCCATTTTGCCAGAAACACCTGTTGCGTGTTCAGTGTGTTCTCAGATGTGCCACGACAAATAGTTTCTTGTGCAAAAAAAGCAGGAATTGGTTTTAAAAAAGCGCTAGAAATAGCAAGCCACTTGTTTGGTAGTTGCGCATGTACATGTATGCCAAAAGCAGTTCATTGTCAGAAAAGACAACTAGAGGTCGCGACAGTGTCAGTCACAGGCGGCAGCACTGTCTCGAACAAGGATCATAGTTGAAGCCAAAAGTTGGATAAATTCAAAAGGTTTCTGACGTTCAAGACGGTCACCCTGGATTAGAGGGCAAAGCGTTATGAGTTGAAAACCAGTTGGTGGAAGGCCAAAAAAAAAAAAAACATCACCAGTACAAGCAACTCTGCTTCAGTTTACAAGGGCTGAGGCTACAGGTTGTCGTTTGTGTAGTTATGGAAAGGTACGTAATGTAGCCCTCCCTCTGTGTGTAAATTCACAAAAAGTGCATCGTAGACCTAGTGCATCTAATTTTTGGGACGCCTTGCATCCTGGCAGCTTGGACGACCAACCTGCTAGCACCATGGGCACCATCCAGGAGCTTGAAAAAATGATTGAACAGTTAAACAGCTTGCTTATCGACCGGGATAATGAAATCCAGCAATTACGAAGTCAACTCGATAAATTCCAATCGGTTATCTTGTACGGCATGGCCGCAGTGCCCTTGGGACAACCCGGGCGAAGGACCAGGGCTCAGGGTATATCGGCCGAACCTCAGAGTCTTAGGACCATCCAGGAGTTGAGTCAACTCAAGTTCGCCCCACATCCAAAGCCAGAAAGGTAAGGATTTTAAAATATCTAGGGATTTAAAATTTCGATTAGTTGCTCCTGGTGCGAGTATGGCAACTTTTTTGATGACCCGCTTTTTTTGCCTATGTGAATTTTGTATAGGAAGCGTTAGATTGTACAGGGTGTCTAACAGGTGCCTGCATAACCCTTTTTTATAGTAAACTGTTCATAAGTCACGTGTTGCTGGTATGATGCCCTCGTGCATGACTGTAATTATGGTTCGTGAGCCAGTTGTCATCCTACCAACAATTTGGTCATCAATTGTTGAGTGCATGGTTGCCCCTAATATTAGGTCACGTGAGTGGGGCAACCAGATTCTTGGAGGCATCATGAAAAATGATTGTTTTTACATTAACTAAAACTGGAATGGGGCCGTCCACAAAGGACGTCTGGTGAAAGAGGGTGGGAGGGGGTCCCAATGCCGGATTATTAATTATAGACCTACAATGTAGGCAATATTAATGGGCCCCACGGCTGCGACTATTGTTGAATATTGGAATAAAGATTATTGGATTAATGTAATTTAACGTAACAGGATTGCTGGAGTAGCCCCATAATTGCATAAAAAGTGAATATTTTAATTAAAAACAATAATTTTTCTGTTTGTTTTACGAAATTGTTGATTAGGAAAGGGCCCAGAGATTTGGAATTCCTAGGGGCCTCCAAAGGGCTTAATCCAGCAATGGGGGGTCCTGAAATAAGATTGCCCTAGATTCCCAGGCCAAAATGTTATAAAATGTAGAACGAAATTGCTGGAACATATGAAATCTTAAAAGTAAGACTGTCTTACTCTTAAGATAAGAAACTTTTAAGACCCTCCAATGTGCTCATCTACAGCCAAGGGTAAAAACAACCAAACTACAGTAAAGAAGTAACAGTAAAATTTTAACAATAAAATAAAAAATAAAAACATGCATGATCTCTCGAGTAGAATAATTTGTCTCCTTTGCACCAGTGGTTTGAAGAAAAAAAAGTCGCAGGTTTTCTAGTACATCATAAATTTTGGAAAATTCATTATGCCACTTGAATCAAGTTTTCTTTTAGGTCATATTTTTTTAATAAACCATTATATTTATGATTATCTATCAACAGCTGAACTGGAATGGGATAAATTATATATTAGTGTTTTCTTGGAAAAGAGGAAGGGAAGTTAATAAATTATGCAGTTTAAAGTTTTGTTACAGTTTAAAGTACATTGTACGTACAGTATAAAGCTTTTACTGTAATGGTGTTCCATATAATAACTACAAGTCGAGATTGCAATAATTACAACAGTTTGCAGTAGAAATGTTCCAATGTCCAGATTTGAAAAGTTCGGAGAATTTTGCAAATCCCCCTGAAAAACAAGTTCCCCTCGCGTAATTTTATCAAATTTGAGTCATATAATCGTAGGAATGGCCTCAATTGTCATGTCTGAATTGTGTATTTGATAATAGGCATGTGATCGGACAATAATAATTAATGTTAGTCTTGATACTTGTAATTTGTAAACATTTCGTTTAATGATTAGACCTCATTAAATGTCCCGGAAAGTTTCGCACATGGAAAACTCCACCAACCCAAATATTTAGGTCAAGTTTGGTTATCCTAGTGAAAAATCTCATTCTATGATACACCATTGCTTATGAGATTATAGAACATCGTTCCCAATATTGTATGTTATTATTAGTTTGGTCTCGTACATGTAGACTAATAACTTTGTTATTAAGGCCCTAGTGCCATATATATATATGTATACAAAATCTGTTAGAAGTGACCACCCAAAATTTGTTTAGTTTGTCCATGTATACAGGTACAGAAGTCGCCATACACTGACGTTTTGTTGACACAGGACTCGGTAATTTGAACCTTTTGAGCTGTTTATAATTTAAAAGATTCTTTGCTTAAATATAAGCTCGATATAATCCTTTAAGAAAACTTCTCTGTAAATTTCCTTAGAATTCTCGCTAAATTTTCACTGACCTAGTTGCAGACTGAACATTGTCGATGGAAAAATTACAAAAGAGATGGCACACCCTGGTCACTGTGCACAATATACAGGTGGTCACTATACAGAGAATCTTTATAATGGAAATGCATTGCTTTAAAACCATTTTATGAAAAATGGTCACTTTCCTGGTTTTATACTGTAAGCCTACTATACATGTACAGGTACTTGGAGACTTCAAATGTGGGATATTAACGGGAACTGCTAAACCATAACTGGCATTTACAAAGTATCCGCTATACAACATTCTTGGAGAGTATTAGGCAACTTTCACTAACCCAGACTGAAGCCCACACATACTTAAGAAATGTAGTAATTGCCCTTCATCCGGATAGGCTAGACTCAAGTGAGCATCGGGTTGAGGGTTTTCCATATTTGAGGGTCTAAAAGGAGTTCTGACTATAACATTGAGATTGACCTTGGAATAACAGACAATTGCTTTAAGTTAGACATTGGCAGTCATAATGCAGTCATTATTAGAAAAAAATTTGAGTAAAGACCCACTTTTAGATAACATTTGCGCAAAGTTTTTGCCTCTTTGGACATTGGCCAGGTTAGAAAATGCGTTGGTGCTTCAGTGTCACGTTCTAGTGACATATCCTATTGTGTTACAGGGTGTCCGAAAATGAGAACTTGGTAAAGTTTAATATTGCATGGTTTCTATTACAAACCACATTTTGTTTTTGCTAATAACCGATTATATTTTACTGAAGAAATTCGACTGCATACCAAAAAAATCCCGAAGGACTAAAGATAGCGTATAAATTCGTTAAGATATCTTATCCGTTCCTATAGCTTCGTTTGAAATTTATTTGTCAAAATATGAAAACATAATAAGATTAATTAGATGGCGAACGCTATCAGAACCACATTAAATATCGGTAGTGATTGTTGTAGCTCTTTGTACCAGATTTCACTTTATTAGCAAGTTAAAAAGTATGTCAACTGCCATCTTGAGCCAAATTAACCAAGTACATTAGATACATTTACGTGTAATTTTATTATACGTGTATTTTATAATTTTGGGCTAGGGTAATATTTTGATGTGCAAGTGAAATGGTCAATATTGTAAGAGACAAAAAACGTAGTCATTACATTTATCCAGATTTGATACAAACGCTAAATCAGACGTACCATATCGATGTCATATCAACTATTATATTTAGACAGTTATCTCTGATATCGTATTTAGATAAAGAAAGCTGAATACAGACAAAACAAGCTCTCAAAACCATTCATGGATTTTCGTTCTTACTTTATGATCAACGTTTGCAAAAACTTCTATAGCAATATTATACTTTTTAAATTTATTGATGAAGCACATAGGCCTACTAACCTTATCGCAGTCTGTTTAAATACCAACATCTTTTACTGCTATTTTTGCATTAAATATAGCATGCAGGAAACGATTTACGTAATCAATGTATTTGGTGTGGAAAGCAAATTCAGCCATACCAATATTGGTTAAATTTTATGGTGCCACATCCACCACTAATATACAGTAGATATGGTCTTATCAGATTCTAGCCAAGCAGCCTTGCAGGTTCATTAACCCATACCAAACCCTATACAGTATTAATTCGCTATAAATTCAATTAGTTTGTAATATGCAACTAGTTGCTAGAATGTCATTAGTTAACATTATTGCAAGCTAGTTGATGTTGAAAACAATTTATCGTTCATTGGTCTCTATTACAAGCCTGGTTTCCGAATAGCTCAACAGCACCATATATATGTTGCATCTTGCATAATTTTCATTGGTGATCATGGGGGGATTTCAATGGTAATCTGCAAGAATTGCTAGGACAATGTCAATGGGGGACATGCTGAGAGGATCTTCGAATACCAGGATGCTTTAAGGGGGAACTAAACACCCCGTTTCCTATGGGGAAAACTCTCAACCAAGTCAGCGACTTGTGTAATTAAAATTTTGGAAAAAGA
>JAQGCC010005796.1:0-11050 GCA_034698905.1 Xestoiulus laeticollis
ATGTTTTTCCAATGCGTTCTCGTTAAGGTAAATCAGTTGACGGGGCATTAAGGGAGGCGTGTACAATCCCTCTATTAAGGGAGGCGTGCTCAATCCCTCTAATCCCACTATTAGAAAAATCGTGCAGGTTTCCTTTAATCTCAACGAGAACGATAAACACACTATTACGCATGCGCATCAATTATGCTCCTCAAATACATTGTGGTATCACGTTAAACTGTGTCGTCTCCCCTCAACCACAAATCCATTAACGTCGTCCCCAAGCATGGGCATTGACAAAAAAAATACAGTGCTGCCAATGTCGTCAAGATTAAAGGAAACCTGTGCACTCTTTCTAATAGAGGGATTGAGCAACCTCTCCCTTAATGCCCCGTCAACTGATTTACCTTAAGGAGAACGCATTGGAATAACATACAGTGCTGTCAATGTGGTTAGCATTAAGGGAGCATTAAAGTAGGCGTGCTCAATCTCTCTATTGTCGTCTTCCCTCAACCACAAATCCATTAACGTCGCGTCCCCACGCATGCGCATTGGCAAAAAAAAAACTGCTGCCAATGTCGTCAAGATTAAAGGAAACCTGCACAATCCCTTATTCCGTTGACTATACTGTGGTGCATTAAATTTAATTATCGCCCTTTGCCAGTACGTAGCAAAGGGCTTGTTCAACGATTTTGCTTTTACTTATATAATTTTTTTTTGCCAAACTTTAATAGGCTGGCAAGAAAGAAGCTTATGAGTTTGGTCAATGGTCACGCAAGCGTTACGGTGGATTTTTAAGCGAAAACCCCAGCAGTGATGAAATCTACATCCGTAGCACAGACAAGGACCGTACATTGAACACGGCACAATTGTTTGCCGCAGGACTCTTTTCGCCTCCCAAAGCAAACCAAGTTTGGAATGATGATTTGGGAACTAAATGGCAACCAGTGGCAGTGCACACATTTCCGTTGAGTGTCGATCCAGTAAGTTAGCATTTCATTTGTGAATTTGTTCCATCCATGGTTATGACTGGTATTGTACTGCTATAATGTGATGCATTTGGGCACGCCATGCTTTTGCTTACAATAGCTGCAGTGTCCAAACTCGTTATCTTCAGTATTATATACATGTAGTACAACCTTCTGTTGGCAATAAAGCACGTCATAAAAAGATGTATTTTTTTGCAATTTAAGGCCAAACTAAACATCCCCTCTCCTATATGGGGAAATTTCTTGACGAGCTCAGCGTCTTTACTAATTAAAATTCTGGGGAAAAAAATGGTTAAAATTCTGTTTTCATAGATCTAGTGCATAGAGACGTTTTTTTTTTATCAAAATGTCTGGTTATTTTTAAAATTAATAAATAAGATTTTTTTTTAAATTTCGCGGGTGTTTGGCATGTCCTTGTTGCCACTGGGTGTCAAGTACATGCAATTTAGTGTCGCGTTTCGAAAATATATTGATTACTTGCTTAATATTAAAGAGACGTTATTATAAATGTATCTGTGCCCTAGCTAGATAAATAATTCTTGCCTTAAAATTAAAATACACAGCTTAACTGGTTTAATTAATTTGCTGATCTCGTAACAAAATTCAAATTCCGAAAAACGCCTGTAGCTGACACCATGCAGGTGGCATCAAAGACTTGGCCACGTGAGATCCTCGTGAAATTTAAAATTTATTCTTATTTATTAAATTTAAAAAATTAAGGCCATTTTAATAAAAAAAACATAGTCTCTGTGCACTAGATCTATGAACACAGTATTTTTACCAAAAATTTTTTTCAAAGAATTTTATTTAGAAAATGCGCAAGGCTCGTCAAGAAATTTACCCATAGGAAAGGGGGTGTTTAGTTCAGCTTAAAGTCCGGTATTACAAAACGTGCGCAATCTATTCAATGTATAGAGCAAAATGGGTTAGCACCTGCAACATCAACAAACTCAATATGTCATATTATAGGAAGGCCTTTATAAAACGCGAATTATGCATTTATCATTCGCTATAGTTTCTGGATGTTTACATCCTGAACAACTGCCCCAGATTCGCCCAGATCTTGGACGTGCTTCAAGCAACACCAGAAGGGAAAAGAATTGAAACAGACAATAAGGTGCCTATATTTAAAAGAAGTGCAAAAACTGAATAACTGTTTTAAAATCAAAGATGTAATTCATCGAAGACAATGTTGTGCAAATTTAGGATCTCGGGGATCGTGTGTTTAATCATACAGGCGTTAATATCAGTAAGCCAAGAGACTTTATTGATGTTGTGGACATCATAGATGTGGCAGTGAGTATAGAAAACAATTTCTAAGCTGATTAATGATGATGTGTCGTTAATTATATGAAAAATATAACAAATTTTCTCCTTTTTTACGTTATGTCCTCTGTATCCAATCTTAAATAGCATTTAAATAAATTGTAGGAAGCCAACCATTTTCGAATCCCAGAATTTCTGATCAATGACGTTGAAAAAATGGATGAACTGGGCACATATTTTGTCACGAAATATGTGAAGACCGACGAACAGGTCGGCCTTGGTGGTGGTAAGAATAATAAAAAATTCGATATACAACAATTTAAATGTGATTGATACAGTGTTTTATCGAAATTCCGTTAATTGCACCGCCAGTAATAATGTGGTATTATTACAGGATGTATTTCTGAATTTCTTGGGAGAAAATTAAACTTCATTTAAATTTAAATTTTGCAGGTTATCTGATCAACGAAATAATAAATCGCATGAATGACATTGTGACCAACAAAACCAAAACTGGACTTAAAGCCTATGCAAATGTTGCTGTAAGCATCAACAATTATTACTGTCTTATAGTTACAATGTTTTTTTTTAATGTAACTATTACATGTATTAAGACAATTTACAATTAACAAGCAATGGTCTAGCGGCTAGCCTATTATTAAAAAAACGGTATTTCCTAATCAAGATACTGCTTGAAGTATAGCTAATTTTAAAATTGAAATCCTGTGAGCAAGCATTACATTTTTTTTAAAATTTAACTCATATACATGTAGGTTTATAAACTCGTTCAATTTTTCAGCATGATTACACCTTGATGTTCATCTTATCTACATTGCACGTATTCAATGGTATTGTGCCAACATTTTCATCGGCAATTATTTTGGAGTTGCACGAGGACAACCAAGGCGAATTTTTTCTTCAAGTATGATAAATAATTTACTTGGTAATTTTATATTTTGAAACGTTAATGACGTGCCATTTCTCTGACCTGTAAAACTGAATTACCCTGCAGGTTTTCTACAAAAACAACACCAATGAAGAACCAGTAGCCTTACAGATACCAAATTGTGGAGAAAAATGTCCTTGGGATCAAGTTTACAATTTGACGAGCCAATACTTCGTTGCAAACTTAGACGAACTTAAACAAAAATGCATTGCCATGACTCCCGAAGTTGTACAAGAAAAGCAGTCTGAACTCGATAACAAATTCCCGTAAATCAATCCAAAGAAATTATTTTTTCATCCCAACTGATTATTATTATACATGTATACAGCAAAATAGAATGACTTAATTGATTTTCAAAATACTTCATGTAACGGTATTCAAATAAACGTTTATATTCGATTTCAGTTGAATCTTGAACGAATTATTGAACGAATTAATAGTATGCGTGATCACTATACATGTACATTATATACAATTTTCTAAGAATCCTATGTTCATGTATATATACTAGTACATATAGCATCAATGGAATTACATAGCGATTCGACCATATACTGCACTACAACATTTGTAGGTAACCTCAAATGTGTAAAAAGCTATTATTTGTTGTTCTACTATTGTGCTGTTGGAAATACACTGTTGGGCATACACTGTATATGGCATCGAAGGACATCACAATTACATGTAATTTCTCGTTATCGCAGAATAGCCTATGCAATTAAAAGAACAATTAATAAAAATGCACAAATCATTGGTTGGAGGAAGAAGAAAGTCTTGGCAATAAAAAATAGTTTGATGATTTTCTTTCATATTTCCTCATGAACGAGTGGCTGTGCACCTCTTTACAATTCAACCATGAGGATTTTCGGCGGCTTCTTCGTTATTTTTGCAATGTCCGACTGCATTTTTTCATCAGAAAGCAATTTGACAGAAAACGGCAACATCACTCTACGGCTTGTACACATAGTAAGAAAATTGCATTTCTTTATCGTAGATGTAAGTTCATTAATGTAAATACAATGTATAACATTCAGACCAAATGGACAAGGTCCGCGTTACGTGCAGCGCCCCCTTGTGGTAGTAAGTTGCAATTTTCGTAGGGGATAGAAACGCGATTTAACCTTAATTTATCAGGATACTATTTACATGTACGTTGAAAAAAGTCTATTACAGCAATATTATAATTGACAGGGAGGATAACTGTAGGCTATATGGATGACAAAAATTAGTGGAATTGCAATCGTCCATGGGTTTATAACATCATGGATTTTTGTAAATACATTAGATGCATAATAATAATTCATATTAATATAAACTCGAAAGGCTTGGTACTTATTGTGTTACAAATGTAATTACTAATTTATTAAGATAATTATTTCAGCTTTTTCGTCATGGAGATCGTACCCCTGCCATGTTTTTAGACGATGACCCCAACAACAGTTTCTGGGTGGATGGTGTAGGGCAACTTACCAAGGTGAGCATACCCATACGTGCAATTTTCAAAATAAATACATATTGTTTGTAAGCATTAAGAAAGCGACTAATATAAAAGCCATATGAACATTTCCAGGAAGGAAAACAAAAGGCTTATCTTCTTGGGCAATGGTTTCGTAACAGATATTCCCATTTTCTAAGTGATCTCGTGCGCAACAAGGAAACTTATGTCCAAAGCACTGATAACGACAGAACAATCGCATCAGCTCAATTGTTCACAGCAGGGCTTTACCCTCCTAAAAGTACGGAAATCTGGGATTCTGGTCTAGGAACCCAGTGGCAGCCATTTCCTGTACACATCCCGCCACGAAACTTGGATCCGGTAAAAAATGTTATAACTTTCTGATGCATCCCTTACAAAATAACGAGTTTCTTTGCAAAATGGGACATTCCCTTTAATGCTATACCTCCAGATTAACTTTTTGTTGTGGTTGTAACTTGTAAAGCTAACACTCGATCTGAATTATGAGCGTGAAGTTTTCTTGACAAAAAAAATAACCATTCCTTAATAAAACAATTATTAGCCTATTCTATTGCCCTTATAATACCAAGACGATAAGTTTAATCACGTGAGTTATTAAGTGATACTATATACATGCAACTTAAAAAGCTAATTAGTTCCTTATTTGATTTAAACCGGTTAATTGCTTTGTTATTCCAAATCTCTTATTTTTCAAACGTATCGCAAATCTTCAATAAAATAAATCAATGCATGGCCTGTGTTTACGTAACCACATCTTCTTCAAGCTTTTTTACTCGGTTTTCCAAAATATTTTATAGTTCTTTACAATTTTTTTTTTTAGATTTCGTTTCTTCATTAAAATAAACAATAGCCAACACATTATACATGTATTATTTTTCAACAGTTTTACTACGCTTACACTGAGAAATACTGCCCACAATTTCTCCAATTGCTCAACATAGTTGAGAATACTCCAGAAGCTAGCAAAGTTTATAATGATAATAAGGTTAGTCTTCACTTTTTTTGTGTAGAAATTGGATAGCTTAGCTCGCAGTATACAAAAGTCAAAACAAATATGTACATGTAAGGAAGGTACACCTAGTGCCATCTATTGGCACAGCTAAGACATGACTTGAAGAAATTTTCAGATATTATTTAATCACTGTATTTGAAATTTAGCTCAGATATTAATATTTTAAACGTTAGCATTTATCTTACGTGTATGTTTCCAAACAGAACAAATTAAAATTTTAGTAATTTAGCATTTTCTCAATTAGCATTCAGTACTAACTGCAGGCTATAGAACAACATGTGCAGGGCCCTTTTCCAATAAAAGTATGGTCTATAATAATTACAAGTGAAATTACTTGTAAACTCCACTAATATAAAATGTTGTGTTCCACAAAACTTTCACATTTTACTTGTAATTATTACTCCATACACTACAAATTACAAGCGCATGCAGAATTATAAATTACAAGTGTTTTGTTCCACAAAAGTGTTAGTATTTAATAGTACTTTAATTACTTGTAATTTATTGCCTTATTTTTACAGGTGAATCAAGTTTGTTAGTTATAATTAAATACCTTAAAAAGCTAACATTGTTAAAGCATTTAGCATGTGGTCAAGTGATAGTAGTGACAGTGACAATGATTTACAACAAACAGGAACTAAAAAAGTATACAAATTTCGCATTAATTTTAATTTTAATTTCAATTTTAATGCCATGATGCCTTTTGTTGATGACATCTTGATTTTCACTCAGCTGACTAGCAAGATGGCAGACTTCACTTGTAAAATATTGACTTCACTTGAAAAAATATTAGTTCATTTTACAAGTGCTTGCACCAACTTTGTGGAACTCTATTTTATTATTCCATATTTATTTGTACTTGTAACTTGTAACTAGTAATTTAATAGTGTTGTAGTTTTGTGGAATAGGGCCCTGATTGCAATTTATGAGGGGAAAAATATATTTAAAGAGGCTCCATTGTTGTGCTTTTTTAGCGAGTGATTGATCTTCTTCAGAACAAGAGTGGAAATCCTCAAAGAACAATCGGTTTCATGGATTCGAGTGACACCATTGCAGTTGAGGTATATCTAAATGTCAAAGCTAATAGAATCGTCCCGAAAGCTTATTCGCTTAACTACATTTTCATATTTTTTCTCAGTTACTCAATAATTTAAAGCCGCCAAATTGGATAAGTCAAAATGAGACGGATAAACTCCCTGAGCTAATCCGTTATTTTACATTTTCCCAAGTTAAAACTAAGAAGCTGATCCAGCTGAACGG
The DNA here is from genome assembly GCA_034698905.1 of Xestoiulus laeticollis. Lineage (NCBI taxonomy): Eukaryota > Metazoa > Arthropoda > Diplopoda > Julida > Julidae > Xestoiulus > Xestoiulus laeticollis. The sequence goes on from JAQGCC010005796.1 coordinate 6,930, forward strand.
TGGTAAAATCAATGTTAATTTAGCATAAGAAATTATGTATTGCTTGGATATTATTACCAATATGTCATCGATTAATTTTAAATTTTCTCCTCGTTAGGTTATCTAATACAAACTATAATGGATAGGATGTTAAACGTGACCAAGAATTCAACGCAACTTAAAGTGTATGCTTATTCGGCAGTAAGTACAGCTAGATTTTTAAATGTGCTCTACATGTGATGACAACATTATTATTTTTGGATAAAAGTGTCTATGTACGTGCTCTCTATAATTACTACTAAATATTAAGTCTGACAAATTAACATGAATGATAAGCATTGTGACAGCGAAAATAATAAGGGCAACTCAGCTGAGCACTCCTGGACACTTGAGGACATTGAAAATTGAGTACTTAATCCACGCATGCGCAGTACAAACATTTTCGTTCACTCAAGTGCTTAACTGCATGGGTGGACCTCAGAACTATTTGGTGCAAGACAGCAGGGCTTAGTTTTCGTCTGTAATCTGCAAAAGAAACCAAGTGCCACACATTGTGTTGGTTTCTTGACAAATTCTTAAGCAGAACCCTATGACGAATCAGGGAGCGAATATGGGTCACGTGGTTTTAGGGCTTTAAGAGACTTTTCGAATTTTTTAGCTAAAAATCCTAATGAAAATAAAAGCCCTCACAACTTTTAAGTTTTATTGACTACATTTGCATCAAAAAGTGGAAACATGAAACATTTTGAACTGCGAAACTTGCCACTATAGGGGCTACATGGTTGACAACACTTAACTATTGGATAAAGTCAAGTCAAGGTCAAGAAAATAAATTATGCATGCATGCACTTCAGTACATGTTTTCGGCTTTTGTTTTATAACACATATGTGTAAAGCGGCTTCTATCGTTATGGCTCATTTTAATGTAAGTCATGCCGTATTTCACATTTCAAAATAAAGTACATGCATGTACATGTAGGCCTACATGTATACCAGCTTTTAAAAGTCAAATACCTGAATTTCGAAATACAAGTACATTATATGGGCGCGACCACTTTAAAGTGGATTTAAAGCTTGTTCAATTTCTTTTTCAGCACGATTACACCATCATATTTTTATTATCAGCAATGAAAATGTTTAATTTCATCATGCCGCCATTTTCTGCAGCAGTAATTATCGAACTACACGAGAATACCCAGGGTAATTACTTTTTGAAGGTGAGTTTTTACCCAACAACAATGTTCTATAATTTCGATGAGAGCGCGCAGCATTAATATTCCTTTAATTTCACAGGTGCTATACCGCAACGACACGAAATATGATCCGTACGTTTTAAACTTTCCTTCATGTCCGGACATGTGTCCTTGGCAACAGGCTTTGGAGGCAACTAAAGATAATTTTGTGGAAGACTTGGCTAAGAGCTGTTTACCATTGGATGAGAAAGAAATGGCAAATGTTCAAAATGAATTAAATGTAATGTTTCCATAAGTGAACCCAACAATCTGCTTGTTTTCTGAACAAAATGATTGTATTATTTAACGCATTGCAGCGCTTTCCAGAAGGGCGCGGCCATGATGGATATATGCCATGTTAAAGGCACTTACACTTCATGTAGGTCACCTGATTCAAAAATGGTTACATGCAATACAATAATCATGTACATGTAAAATTGAGTTAATGTACATGTAATTGCTGAAGGCACTATATGTTCTCAAACTTTTTTCGCCGCTGCACCCTTGTAGGGATAACAACATTTTGCAGCACCCCTTAAAGCACAGTACTAGGGGTGAACCAGTATGCCGACCTCGTGTCAATTCAATTCAATTCGTTACCCTGCAGTCGGCATTTATCTTGCCATGTGGCAGGGGGCAAAGTACCAGATTTTTAAAGGGAAGAGAGTATATGGTCGTGGCGGCATTTTGGGGAATTATCCCGGCATCTGCCTATATGGACGATTACGGTAGGTTGTGGGAAATCACGAAAAACCACAACCAGGATAGCCGACTGGGGTTCGAACCCGGGTCTCCCGAGTTTAAGGATCTAAGCATAACCACATAGCCAACCTTGTCGGTAAGATACTGTGTCGGTATCTTATAAGCTGGTGTCCAAAGCGCGCTGCAATGCCACCTCGCGAATACGAGAGGTGCTCAGCTTGCGACCTGCTAAAGTGTAGAGTGGCACATCGTTTTATTTGGGTCCCTGGCGCGCTTGCAACGCCACCTCGCGGATGCGAGAGGAGCTCGACGTGCAACCGCGTCTAAAGTGTAGAGTGGCACATCGTTTCGTTTGAGTCCCGGCGCACTCACAATGCCACCTTGCGGATGCGGGAGCAGTTCGTCCGGCGGCCGCTGGGTGCGGTCAGGGAACGTAAACAAAACGAGGCGCGTGTACTGGTTCACCCCTTTAATACTGTGCTTAAAACGCTTTGAAAACTTAAGAAAAGAAGAAAAAGCAGTGCCCATTTAATGCTCAGATGTTTTTAATGTGAATAATGAAACTGTTTAAATGAATTTCCTGGTTTTGATATGTCATAAAAACGGATTCTATAGCTAAATTGCTAAATCTTAGTATGGTGCCCCTGATATACATGTAGCAGCACCCAGTTTGAGAACCTAGACTGTAGGCTTAAAATATTATGAGATAAAACTTGATGAAAATAAAATTAACCTCATTTTAAAAAGTGAGTGCCTTTTTTTTTCTTCTTCAATCTATTAAAATTTATCCTGGAGTATGAAATTTCCATTTCTGATTCACAAAAATCGAACAAAAAACAGAATTTGGTATGTTTCCATATTTTGGCTTTTTTCCATTCATTCATTAAACAATAAAATTTGTTTATGCTAGCAAATTATATGTGTACAATTGTACATGTACATGATCTACTGTACATTAGACTGTTTATCGCACTTAAACTATAAATTTAATTATTTCAGATAAACAGTTTATTGAAATAAACCAAAACGTCTTCTCCCAATTCTTTTGTAGTCGAAGTTCACTGAATTTGTCACTCTTCACAGCCATGTTATAAGGTTTGCTATCGACCTTTAACATTCACGATGGCCATTAAATTAATTGAGTAAATAAAGGTGCGAAGAAGATATTCAACTTTCGACATCGTCGTGAAATCCTTAGCAGATATTACAGCAAATACGACGTATAAAAAATACAAATGTCAAATTATGCGTCAACGTGCACACCTCCACGTACATGTACATGTGACGTCAGTCATGAGCGACTAAATTCAATGTCATCTGTCCACCAAATATGTAACAGTAGGTAGCCTTCACTTTTTAACGCCATTTCATCATATTTTCGTTAAAATTTGCCATCCCTTATACCCAGAATTCTACATGGCATGTACATGTATATTAATTGTTTTAAAACTTTAATGGATCGCTTCGATGTTCATGATTTTATCTTTTATTGCACGAGTAAGAAATCAATTTGCCTAGTTGTAAACTGTTTTCGTTCTTCGTTCTTACAAATGCCTGTAATTAACACCTAAGTTTTACTGCGAACTTGCTTCTTTGCTTGCACACGAAAACATAGTGGTTTTCTTTCAGACATTTGTCTTTCTGAGAATCACTCTTACGCATGCGTAATAGTGAATTATAGAAAATGTGCACATTTTCTATAAAGGTGCATGGCTTTAAAAAATTCCAGCCGAAAAAGGAATGCTTGGAAAATAAATTTCATAAAGCATTTTAGTGTTATTTACAGAATGGCAGAGTTTGTCGTAGCCTATTTCATTTGGAAAATGATAGAAAACATATCGTGTACCACGACAATTTTAGTCTCATATATACCACCAGAATTTTTTAGCACTTTTGTATGTATATGCCATAACTAGAAAGATATTGTAAAAAGTGTTCTAAAGTGCAATTTTTAAGGCAATTAATTGTTTGAACACTGCTTGCTGAACCTAGTGGAGCAATTAATGGAACCACTAGACAATATATCAAGCAATTATATATGCATCTCTAAACAGGTTATCATTTATTGTTTGCCCCATATTGCCTGTTGCTTTATGTGGTCCGCGATGCTGCTCCATTAAATACTACCAATCGCTTTAAGAGGGTTGCATACCAGGGCCCTATTCCACAAAAAGTATGGTCTAATAATTACAAGTGAAATTACTTGTT
>JAQGCC010005797.1:0-11049 GCA_034698905.1 Xestoiulus laeticollis
GCGCCACCTAGAGGGGCATCCTTTTTGGAGACATGTTTTCGCCACGGAAAACACACTACCTCTTCTAGACACTATACTGGAATGCAACCTTTGAAAAAGCCGCCATTTGTGTGTACAATAAACGCAGAGGGTAGACAAAATAATGTGAACACTATTTTCTCATTTGCCAATTGCGTCACAGCTATCACTACTTCAATGCAGCCAATTTGGACATGTATCGACGAATTTATAGCATTCACCTCATTCGACCAAATTCCGAGCATGCATTTCAGGGAGTGCCCATTGGACATGTCCTCGCAGCCCCGACATATCCCCTGAGTGGCTCCCCCGGGGTCAAAAAGGGACAAGTTGGAGCAAGTTCGGACCATAAAAAGCAAACAAGAACATACCTGACCACCGGTGAGCAAAAAGCGAGGGGAGAGAGACGCGTGGGACAAAGAAAGCCTGCGGACCCCAGGGGCCAAAAAAAAGGGGTCGTGACCCTCACTTGCAGGGGTTTGGCGAAAACAGATTTCTCGCTCGGACGTGTTGACCACAAAGGCATTTTCTACACATTCTACAAAAATCTATTTTAACAATGAAGAATGTCCAATTTTTATTTCGTCCAAGACGAGACAGAATTCGTGACTGGCCTCATATTTCAATTTAGCACAGTTGGTTTATTAGCAACTACATTACATGTACTTAGTTTGCATATACATGTACATCGATTTGACATTTTTTTCAGTTAATCAAACGGTGTCACGTGACACTTTTGTGGTGTACAGAAAACAAAAAAGCTCAAGGAAATCCAGAACCCACATTGTCCAAGAACTGAAATGACGGAAATCAACACTTATTAAGCTGGTTAACCGAGCTCATTTAACAACCAAGGCTAACACGAGGCGTTCACGTGACGTCAGCGACCTCGTCGGCCATCTTGATGAACCACAATGCACGGATAGCTCCAATTGAGCTATAACGAGGCGATTGTTCACCACAAATCGAGCGAGACAAGTTCCGACACGTATACGACAACATACAGATACATGTATACGTCTTGCGACATATTTCTGCAAGTCTGCGTCATTCATGCGCAAGCTTTCGATAACAAAATTGCTTCCGACGTTGAGTAAATTAGCGCTTTTGTAGCTAAAATGATTAATATCTAATCGGTGATAAAAAGAAAAGCCAATGTTTGCTAATAAATGCTTAGCAAGGAAACGTATCGTCGGTTAATTGCACGAGGTTTCGTCACCTTTTAACATTTCTTGCTTGCAGACATGCATGTCCAATGACTAGCAGACATGACCAATGCATCTCTAGAAGGCATGCTCAATGCCTCCTTGCAGACATCTTCAATGCCTGTCACTAGCAGACATGTTCAATATCCTTCTTGCAGACAACTTCAAAACCACTGCAGCAGACATTTTCAAAGCCCTTCTTGCAGACATGTTCAAAGCCCTTCTTGCAGACATGTTCAAAGCCCATCTTGCAGACATGTTCAAAGCCCTTCTTGCAGACATGTTCAAAGCCCTTCTTGCAGACATGTTCAAAACCCTTCTTGCAGACATGTTCAAAGCCCTTCTTGCAGACATGTTCAAAGCCCTTCTTGCAGACATGTTCAAAGCCCTTCTTGCAGACATGTCCAATGCCCCAATGTCAAATTACAGACACTGGCTGGGGTAAAACAAGTAAAAACTTGACCGAACTGGCAATGCAGATAAAGGTCACACATGTTTAACGTCCCCATAACATGTAGACGTACACGTTCAACGTCTGTCGAAATGTCCGTGTCCCGAAGCCACGATTCCGATTCGAATCGGTACTTGCTCGAGAATTCGCAATTGCGAAGAAGAAGAAGAAGAAAAAAACCGTCCCATGTTTCCTGGTTGAGCAGAATGTCTCAATTTTCCTCGAAAGTCTAGTGACCGAAAACGTCAGGTTCCTCGAAATTGCCTGCCGTCCCCCCCCCCCTCCCCCTGACGAATAAGACCACGTGTTATTTCACCTGTGCAGCTTCACATTTCGCTCCTGTTCCTGGTAAATCTCCCATTGGCGTTTCCAATGTCTTTTTCAAAGCCTCGACACGATGCCCTCGAAAGATAATGGCCTTTTAGACGAAACGGGAAGAATGCAATCGTGTTTGGAATGTGGTAATCGATTCCACATACAGGTGGACCTTATGCTCAATTACCTTACAGTCGGCATCATGTGACATCTATTAGAAACATAGTCCAGCTTTGAAATTGTGATCCAACTTCCAGGACAATTGCATGTCGTCCTATGCCCAGATCTTCACCTCCGCACAACCAAAATGTGCAGCGCACTCCCGTCCCCTGATTGGATCACAGAGGTCACCTGATCGAATCCAACCAATCAGGGGACGGTAGTGCGTTGCACATTTCAGGTTGCGAGAGGTGAAGATCTGGGCACTAGTCTGTGGAAATGGTACATGTCTACTTTAGCCGGCTGTGCTATTTTCTAGCCTCGACACGTGCAATGAAAATGACAACAAAAAAATGGAATTTCAGAAAATAGAACGTTAAACAGAACGCAAACGTCACGAGCTCTAATTGCACGTGTCGAAGCCTGAATTGCAGGCTAGAAAATAGCAATAGCTGGCTGAAGTAGATTTCTGCCGTGGAAACCCTAATATAATATTTTAGAAGCACTACAAGGGGTCCATTTTTATATTTAAATTCTCTCATATTTTAACATACACGTATACGATTAACGGGGGTTTCTGTGCAACCAACTGTGCAATTTATGAAAACTTCATTTATGAAAACTTGCATGTATCACCGTTATTAAAAAAATAAAGTGCATTCGCGTGTGGCATTTACGCTAAATGAATATGAAAACACAAATTACACCAGAGATATACTGTATAAGCCATAAAAAACGAGAGCAGTAATTGAAAAGAAACTTAATCAAAACAGCATCTCGTATTTTGTATCACTCTCCCATGCAATCTACATGTATTTTCAAAACGAAACTAAACCGCGTCAACATTTTTTTCCGTTTTAAATTGAAACGTCATTATTTTTCCTATTTATTTTCTTTTAAAACTGGAACGCTAGTTTCGTAAAAGTGACACTTGTATCAAGCTGTTAAAACACGGCCAGCACAGTTTAATATTTTTATGCATAGCATTGATAGCTTCAATATCCATAACGTGTTATTTCTGATAAACATTTCTCAAAAGTTGTCAGAAATTAAAATTCATGGAAAGTAACCTAGTTTTTCTAACGAAAAGGCTCTCCGAATAAGGAAAACTTGAGTTATCGCGACACTATCATATATGCAAATGTCAGGCCATGTAAAATTCTTATTTTGGAACCCAAAATAAACACATCTGCCATGTGATATGAATCACAATATAGGCCTACACGTGGTTAAAATGTTCACACGAAGGCCTTGGGTCGGCTATTCGATATAACGAACGCCAAGGGGATGGAAAATTCGTGGGGTCTGTTCTTACACATTTTTTTTGGATCTTAGGCGGCTTTCTTGGCTTTTTATGACACCTAGCAGTTTTTACTGACTGAATTGCCATAGTTTTTGCCTCATGTGTACTTCTGCCTTCTATTGAACACCAGAATTTTGAGTACCCCTTAAATAAGCATTAGAATATACATGTATTTAAGATATTAACCTTTAAAACCAATCCTTATGGCACATCATGAGGTTCTTTGTCTCTGACCTACGAAAACGAATCTCCGTTCGTTATAAACAGTCGTTATAACAGTTCGTTATACAGAACATTCCTTATACATGTACTGGTAGGCCAATACATGAGATCTATAGGCCTAAGCATTTTGGTCGAAACCAGCCACTCTGTATACATTATACAGAACGTTTATTATACAGAGAGGCTAACACATGAGAGGGATGGTCATTTAATCAGGACCTGCCACTCTGTTCGTTATATCGAGAACCGACTATAAATAAAGATTTACACATGAAAGTGGTGTCAAGAACAATCCTCATTTCTCACTGCGCCGTCTAGTGGCGCATGGGCCTTTAGCACTGCATTTCCACAATAGCCCATGAAACCAGTCATTTTTTTGTGGGGCATGATGTTAAAAGCGTGACTGAAAGTGAAAATTTCCTGTCTGAACCACCACCAGGGGAGTGTGTTGAACCTGAAAACTGTTAATTAGTCCCTTTTTTAGGTATGGATTTGCGGGTATTGACGTTCGGATCGCGTGCCGAACACCCGTGAGCAGCTTAATGTGAATCTTGTCGCACGAAAAGGGTGAAATTATGAAACATTTGACGCAAAAACACGTCTAATGATCGAACTAACGTGTAATCAAAAAGGACATAAAGATCCAGAGCTATAGTTATCTGTCTTTTTTAACCTTTTCATCTGCAGACACACCATGCACGCAGCGCCCCCTGGTGGCGTTTCTCCCTTGCATTCCTAGGGGCGAAGAACACGCACCTGTTGCTATACCTTCATTCATGGGTTTCGCAAATTCGCGTGATCTAATCTCTTGTTTAAAGGGCTAAGCAAATAAAGTCGGGATCGATAACCGCTCTTCCAGGAAAATCCCGGGATCTCGTCACATTCCACTTCCGGGTCACGACCTCGGAAGGCGACAATTTGCTCAACACCTGATATGTTGTCCTAACGACAAATCAATTTGGTCTAATTTTTGATCTGAAAAAACTTGTTTCACCATCTCTCGTGTCCCACAATTTTACAGAAAATACTAACCTCTGGTGATCATCCTTGGACAAATGTAGATTCCCACAGAAATTAAATTTTAAACTTTCCTGACTTTTCCAGTTTTTACAAACAATTTTTCCTGGCATGCATCCTGGCAACTGAAAATTCAAAAATTGCGATAACATGCTTCTTGTCACGTTGCTCAAAGAAGTTGTTTTAGAGCACATTTTATAATGTTCTGCAAACTCGACTTCCTCAATCGATTAACTTAATCTTGGTATAACAAACTATTATTAACGTTTTATTAGTAAGCTTTTAATATGAAGTTAGTGAATAGTCGTGCCATTAAAGTGTTGCACGAGCAGAAAACTAAATCGTTATTGGTTAAAAACTTGTCGATTTTTATTGATTTTCTGATAAATGACGTGCTGTGTGAAAGTAAAAGTAATATTTGTGTTCAATTTCCCTGACTTAAAAAGAAATCACTTTTGCCTGACGTATATGTGGGATCACTGTTTAAAGACAACATATTTATAACGCAATTTTGACATTCATTGAACGTCACAAACAATTAATTCTGTACAGACATGTTTGGACAAGATATTAGAAATGGTATCTTATCGCTTCAGTGCATTTTATGGAGAATCTTTACATAAAAAAGCAGACATGTAAAAAAATAAGATAATGAGTGCAACACCTGAAGTGTAGTTTTTGAAACACTACACCAAAATTTACAGGCACTTCTAGAAACTTCGAAAGCCTGTTACAAACCTTGTCCTGTATTTGAAATAAATCGAAATGCCAACTTTTTTTTTCAGAAAACAAGTACAGTTCAATAGTACAATTAGTTGCATTTCTTCGAAAACGTTGCTAAGCAATGACACAATAAACAGAACTGGTACTATATGGGATTCTGCGAAACTCTTTTCGCACCACCATTTCAGGTTCAGACGGAAGTTTCTCAACTAAAAAAACATCACGTGAAAGTCTAGGAATTCCAGTTATGTATTGGAAGATTAAAATCTGTCACCATATCCAAAGCTCAATTTCCGCCATTTTTACATTTTTTCAAAGCACCCAACAAAAAAAAAATCAAGTTGACTGTTGAGACATGTAGAAACGTGATCTTTTCCCCGAAATCGGTCATGTTTCTCCAGCCCACTCCTTCGCCCACCTTCCAGTCAACTTTCCCAACCCAAAACAAACTTATTTCATTGTTATTTTCGGAAATCTGTTCAATGGGGACGCACGTTTCTGTAGAACACGACGCCATGTTGTTCCTGCCCCCTAGCGGCAGTTCCATAGACGCTGTTCCATTTGTCATATTTTAGAGGCCCTTTGACGGCGTTTTAGGAGCAAAAAAAACGTCAAACTCACCTTGCCAAGGAACTTGCCCTTCAGGTACGTCGTCCGGGTGACCAAATCGACGATGTACTCTGGCATTTCGATGTCGTTGTTATTGGTGACGCCAAGCCTTCCATTGCTCTCCACCGGACTCTCCCTAGAATGGCCGCCGCTGACAGTGGAATCACTGCCGCTTCCACTGTGGCTTATCCCGGGTCCGATCAGGTGTTTTCGCCATCCAGAATCCCTCGTCGGCAACGCTGGCAGGTGGCTGGATTTCCTCCTCGGAGATTTCGTCTTCACCGTGCTTGTCAGTTGCACGTTTCTCATGCTCAGCGTAGTCATTGCGGCACGAACAACACATCCAGAACTCGCTTACCGTTACCTGGTCCAAGGGGGAAAAACGGAACGAATGCCGAATCAGCAACAACAAAAACGAAAAAACCAGATTCGATGTACTGGAATCTGTCTAACTTTCGCAGCCGAAAAGCTGCCAATTTAAGCCATGAAAGTGGCACTAATCAGATCCTAGAGCTCGGTCCAAACAACCTCATGCAACGGCAACGTAGGACACACTGTTCTGTCTACAAACAAGGTGAAATGCGCGAGACGTAAATTGGACGAATCCAAACTTGTTCCAACAGGAAAATAGGGGGTGGAATAGGTCGCCATGTTGGGACTCACGGGAAGACCAGTTCAACCGCCATAATTGAACTCCCGGATTTACCTAAATTGAGATTTTTTAAAAGAAATTTCGGAGTTTTAAATGTAATGAAATTCACGAATTTTTCTAAATTAAGTTTTTTTGAGCTTAGACAATTGCATGCGTTTTTGTCCAAAATTTTATAGAAATGGTGGACATTAATTCGTTTTCTAATTTCTAAACTGTGCTTAAAGAACGCCCCATACCCAACTTGTATTTCGCAATAATATTGCGAAATACTAATTTTTGTTAGTTTAGTTCGTGTTTAGTTAAATGTGCGGAATTTTCCTTTGCGCAACATTCCTAGAGTTAACAATTCCAAAGGCTCATTACCCTCTGGAGCAAACCCTATATCTGTAATGTTTAATTTCAAAAGCCATTTTCTCCATAACTCATAAAAATAAATTAATGGAAAAAACTGTTCAATATTCACCACGTTTTCGTGCATCCAGCTGGCTATTTTTTAAAAAGTATTTCCTCAAGTTATTTTTTAAATAAAATATTTTTTGAGAGGTTATAGTATCATTGCTTGGCCACTAGAGGGCTGCACGTGCCCCATCAAAGTCATCCACATTTTTTAAAAAAACATTTATTTACAAAATAACTTGATGAAATACATTTAAAAAAAATAGCCAGCTGGATGCACCAAAACGTGCATCCATGTTATGTTCGTCAAATGGAAAAAATATCTTTTGAAAATTCAACATTACTTAATAGCAGGTTAATGCGCCTATTGCATTCATTTAGCATTTAATTATTAAACCATTTTTAACTTTATTAGTAGCTAACGTTCATGGACCTACATGTAGCAATATCAAACTCGCCCATTTGTAAAAGTTAAGAAAACATTTTCAGATTTTTCAAAATATTACCAATTCCCATTTGAAAACCCAGACTACTGTGAACGAAATAGTCGAGCTTTATTCAAAATTTAAGGTTTCACGCTAGTGTAACCCCTGGATTACCTTGAAATAATGTAATGTACATTATGTGTTCAACTTTCTGGTTGTAATCGGCTTTTCTACATGAATGGTAGTTAATCGATATCCATCAAACTTCGAAATTCGACGAAATCCAAAGCAGTGACGTCACGCTCTTTTCAGCTTAAAGGATATGCCAGCAATTATTTATTGATTCATTCCTTTTTTAAAGCATCGAATGACGCCAACAGAAACTTATTTCCGAAGTGAATGAGTGATGTAATCCATACGAGCATTCATAATGTCGCATTTCGTGCGAATTTTCAAATTCTAAAGAAGATTCGAAGCTGAATTTTTTCCGGCATCACCTTTTTAGCTGGAAATGTTGACATCCTTTCATACCGCAAAATTTATCAATACAATTTCTGTGTTAGGAAAATTGATGGTTTTACGCAAAATTCTGCCCATTATGTGGCTCCAGAGGTCCCACTGTATATACAGGAAATCTACTCATTTTATAAGGGACCAGTAAAAAATATGCTTACAGACAGGTTCATTTAAGCATGGATCTATACAAGTCCTCGGTATTTTATAAATTACAAAAGTTTAGCAGAACTGTCTAAAATAAGACCCTCGAGTCTTGGGACCAATAAAAATATGCTTTTAGACAGATTTATTTATACCTTTTATGTTTTAGAGAGGATATTCTTTTACACAGGATGATTTTAGACAGGTTCTACTGTATGCAAACATACGTACCAAAACCCATTCTCGTCTCACACCAAATACATTAAAAACCAGGCTAAAAATAAAAAGTATATTTTTATTAATCAGAAAGATTTTTTTGGGTGCATAAAACCACAATTTAAAAATAAATACATTTTTCATAAAGATTCCCGGCATTCTGTAAAACATTGAGCCATTCCAGACATTGTAGTACTGAAAAATTTGAAATTCTGGATGTATAAGATTCTCGGTTAAAGGTACGAAGAATTGTGAAACTGGAGATTTGTGGAAAAGCTGTTTTTGGCATTTTGCAAAATTCTGGATAATGTTTTTATCACCCGCATACATTACATTCCTTCTAACCTTAAATTCCGAAATTGAGCACAAATTAAAAATCACGTCCCTAGGAAGACCATTGCGAGAATTGTCACATTTCTGAGAAAAATGGGGACCCGAGGCTACTTTCACCACGAATGACCCCAATGGGAGTTCGTGAATCACCAAAAAACGTGACCACGAATTTTGGGTGCAGGAAAACACCGACTATAGGTGAGTCAAAAAGCAGAGCGAATTGGTAAAGGTCATGACGTCATTTCCATTATAGGGGCAATGCTCCAAAAGGTATCTCAGAAGCCCTAAACCAGTCATGTGAAAAACTGCAAACCAAAAATAGTATGCTATAATCAGCACTGCATGGCTTTCCTTTTAATTCCGGACAAGACCATTCCATCTAATGATAAGGAGGCATTTTTTTCAAATAAAAAATACAGATTAAAAATTTTAAAAATGATATGGCAGGTATATGACTTGATCATAGGTCATGCACCCCCATTTAAAGTCGTGGCCCTTAAATAATGTAGGTCCAATATTAATTTCAACATTACATGTACCGTAAATATTTGATTAGACCCCAGTATCGAATAAACTCCGGGTGTTAGGGGAATTCCCAGTGTTCGCGCCTTACATTTTCCGATAGCTTCGCGCAGTGCATAGGGGATTACCCTTATTATTTAAGTATCAGGCAAATAAAATACTGGTACTATATATGCTTGTTTCTGTTAAGTTTTTGTAATTATTATTTTATTGATACCAACTTTGAGGGAATAAAAATAAAAAAACCCGGCTCAATACTTCTTATTTAAAATAAATCCCTGGGGGTTTATTCGAGTATTTACGGTTTATTTTCCTTTCAATTTCATTTATTTATTTATTTATTTATTTATTTAATAGTCCACGCTCAAAGAGCAATTACCACGAATTCCCATTTGGATATAGTTAACAAAGACTTCAGATTTCTAAGCATGGTTAAGGACCATATTTCCCGAAATGCTGCGATATATAAATTACAAGACGACCCATAATGTGTACTTATATATTTCTATAATTATTTAGAATTTAAGATGTTTAAATTTCCGAAAATAGAATCATAGTTACGCCCTTAAGATGGAAAAAGAGCCAAAGTGGCAGCAACAATTTTTTATTACGCAGTTTAGTGCGCTATTACGTTTAAACGTAGCGAGTGGCCATTAAACGTCTTTAGCACCCAATATCACACAAACTTCTAATTTCACAACTTCTCGCTATTTTTAAAATCTGTACATCTATTTCCCACAGATTCCCCAGAATACTATTTTAAGATGATTTCCAGAATATACCAAGTGTGGCCACCAAATATTTCAGATCACCTCGTGGAATACTTGACAATTACTGTGCAGCTTTGCAAAGCTGTACAAAAGCACATATTGTCGCCATACAGAGGTTAACTCTTTTTTGCTCTTTTGGTAGCGATTGGTGTCCTCCATTCCCGAATGGAATATTTTTTAAGAGTAGACAAGATTGCAATGATTGCACTAATTTCGTCTTTCGAAGCAATGATCTGCTCGACTATGCAAGCTCGTATCAGGATGATATGCAGCGGCCCGAGGCCTATTTTGCATGCATACAATTTCACGTTATGAAATCGTTGCAGATATCGGGATCTCAGCAGCAGGAATGCATCCTTGCTGCCTTGATATGGAAGCCATCGGAAGAAGAATGAAGAGAAAATTGAAAGATTGTCCTACGTTTGCTGCTATTCCCTTTGTCCCGTGTTGTCGAAGATGTATCCCTTGCCATGCAGATGTTTCATCACTTTGGCCAGATTAGTACAGTCATCTATGCAAAAAAATGGTATTAATTTTTATTTTTTAAATAGCACAAAGACACATTTTAGCTACATGACAACTTGAAAGGGTTGGTCGTTTGTCTCAGATCAACTCATGGACAGTAAAGTAAACGAGAATGATTTTTCAAGACCTCAAAAAAACTAATATTTATTGCAAATTAACTAGATGGGAACTTGAAAAGATATCGGATCTCTTACCTATGCCACTGTGAAGTCTTCCTTCGTGCTTCAGACCCACAATGGACATCATGTGTAGAAGACCTTTTGGCCAAATTCCAGTCACATTAACAAAAGGCTAAATAATTTAAAAAAAAACCAATATTTTCAACGTAGATCGAATACGAACTGATAAGAAACCAACACAAGATTTTTTTAAATCAAATTAAAAGCAATAAAGCTAACTCTTGGAATGAATTGTTATTTTCTATTTTTGTGTGTGTATTTAAGTGCTTTCAAAATCAATAGGGACTTACAAACGACGTCTTCCGAAAATTGCTTACACTTTTAAAGTCGTAGTAGTTTTCCTTCTCATTTG
>JAQGCC010005798.1:0-11048 GCA_034698905.1 Xestoiulus laeticollis
TTCTTTGGCTCGCCTGAATTCAAAGGAGTGGAAACTATTGCGCCGTCACGTGTGAATGCCGATCTCTCGACGTTAAATTTGATTTCCGTTTTACGGTAGTGATTCGCGTTTGGTGCGTGGGGGGGCTTTAGTGGTAACACTTAGATCCTTGAACTCGGGAGACTCGGGTTCGAACCCCGGTCGGCTATCCTGGTTGTGGTTTTTCGTGGTTTTCCACAACCTACCCTAATCGCCCATATAAGCACATATAGGCGGATGCCAGGATAGTGCCCCAAAAAGCGGCCACGACCATATACTCTTCCCCTTAAAAATCTGGCACTTTGCCCACTGCCACATGGCATGTTACATGCTGACTGCAGCTAGGGTAACGAATTAAATTGAATTGGCTCGTTAAAGCTTTGGGGTCTTTCTATATATCCATGCAAAGACATTTTGTATGCTTTAAACCTTATTCAACTTACTTGAATTGGAGAGTGGGAAAGGACTACATTGCTAAGATATTGGACTTTATGACCATTCTGTCTATCTGCCAGATTTCACTTAAGATGATCGATTTTCCCTTGACATACTAAATGGATGACCCATTCCTAAAACAGCAGAACTTGATTTAGCGCCAAAGGTGAAGCATATTGGGACTGCCAGACAACCAAGCGGAATGAAGGAGATTTTATATGAAATTATCATAAATGTACCATCTATATAAAACATATTCCTTTCGTTTTCAAAAGAAAATGGGACAATGCATTCTGATCACGCTTGTAACGCATAAGATATCGAAAGCGGGACGACACAAGTGAGAATGTCTTTTGGGGAATAGACAAAGGTGACTTATTGGATCCGAGGGATCGTGTAACAAATCATAGCCGCTCCCCAGACTCCTCTTAGAAGCTGATGCTTTCAAAATTGCAATTCAAGATAGACCTCTTCTCGGAGAAAAATAACTCCGTTGCGTGCCCGTTAGAAAGGGTCTGTGTTTTTTGGGAAACATTGTTGAATTATTAACGAGAACTTGTTGATATCTGAAGCATGCCATACTATGGGTTTGGTTTGAGTCGAGGGTCGATTCCCCTGACATTCCTGTATCATTTCAGGTTTTTTTTCTCCATGAATAATAAAAGATGCGATGGCGTGTACTAATAACCGGTAGCCTACATTCAATCGATAAGAGCAAAATTAATTCGTCCATTCTAACCACTGAACTCATCCTCTACAAACCCAAAATGAGCGTGTTTTCGCGACGGTTTTGGCGTGATGTCTATCGACAGACGTGATCTAATGTTAACACGAACTGAAGAGAAACCGCGGTTTAATGCTATGCAATACATATACCAATGTAGGACTATTGAATTAAACTTGTATGGTTGCACGGATGTGAGGTTTAAATTGCAATCGATCTGGCGTAATTAGATTGGACTCAAGTGAATCTATCTTGGATTAGTCTTAACTAAGCTAATTAAAACGACTAGATCATTGGTAACCTAATCAGAATCTAAAATAACGCTAAATTTAACTGAACAGAAACAGTTTAAGGCTATGGGACCGTGCATAAATGACGTCACGCATTAGAGGGGGAGAGGGGGTCACACATTTCTGACGATGAAGAAATGTGACGTCACATCAAAACATCATAATACACTACTTTAAATAATAAGTTTGATCAAAATATTTTTTGCAAAGTTCAGTTTTTGATTGCCTCTTTTTTAATGTTTTCTCCTACATGCAATATCAGAGTGCAGCGCCAAAACTATACATACAGACTACAATGACAAATAACCAGTTTTCGAGAGGGGGTGGGTCTGAGCTTTGTTGACATCATATTTGAGGGGGAATCTGACTTTGTGTGACCAAGTGTGACATGGGGGAGGGGTTCAAAAATCTGCCAAAATCGCGTGACATCATTTATGGACAGCCCCTATACGAAATTTGACTAAAGCTGAATGGAGGAGTTTTCATTAGTATATTGCGCATGCGCAGCGGACATTGAGTGCACCTCGTGGCGAAAATTGTAAACCTAGTAACGAACAGACCTGGACAATAGGACAAAAAACGTACCAGGCATTTTTGTTGTCAATGAAGCGTTTGGCTTTATCAATACTTATTTAGAAATGATATATTAAACAAACTTACTAATTTAAGCTTTTAAATCTTTAGGAACAGCTATTTCTAATGAAGAAATACACATTCGCGTTTGAACGATTAGGCAGCACATAGATTAGTACATTTAAAGCCATACCGTCAGGAGGCTGCGTAAAACGACAATAGATGGCGCTACAAGCTAATGAACTCATCCATTTTCAGATATACATGTAGGCTTATTCCTGGCTGGAACCGGAATAAAATTCTTGGGTTATTAAATTCGAACTTGAATCACAATTTAAGTACTAGTATAGTGTCGTACTAGTATATGCTCACTCTTGTCGGCACCTTTGAAGTTTTGGTGGCCCAAAATGGCCGACTATTGCCAACGCGCTCACAATGCACCATAGTGGAACATTCGACCTACGCATATACTGCGCATGCGAGGTCACTTGATAGAATAGAATCACATGCAGTGATGGAACAGAATTGAATTTTCAGATAAAAGCGTGTAATGCTTTATTTTGCTACTTTACCAGCAGGTGGCGATACTAGCGCGTTGGCAAAGTCGGCCATTTTAGGCCACACTGTACGAATCCTGTACATGTATTTTGAACTGAATCGTTCTTATGTAATCTTGAACTAGCTGAACTGAATCAATCTTGTGCTATTACCTGGAACTGAATTGTATCGATTTTGGGATGAAGCTTGAACTTAATCGATCTTGTGTTAAATGGAATTAGATGAAGTGAATCAGTCTTGTAACCTGAACTAGCTGGACTTAATCAATCTTAGGATAACTATGAAATCTATAGATTTGTGGTAAATCTTGAACTGAACGGATTCTGTGGTAAAAATTGACAAAAATCAATCTTGTTCTAACTTAAACTGAGTGGAATCGATGTTGTGCTTATTAGACCAAGATGAAGTACACCAAAACCTGTAAATAGCGAACTTCTATAGCGATGACCCTTAAAGTAGCAAGAACTTCCCTTTAACTGCACCTGCAAATAGCACTATATTTCTCGAAATTGCACAAGCTTGGGTTTGGTTACAATGGTTTGCGCTATTCACAAGTTTTGCGTAAATCAGTCTTGTGCAGTTGTGATAACTTGGGATTGAACTCTGTTAATCTTGTTGTGGAGTTTCAAACTGAATTGATTCTCGTGGTAATGCTTGAACTAAATTGACTTGGAATGAGTGAAATCAATGTTGTGTTAATTCCAATTAAATGAAGTCAATCAATCTTGTGAATTAACTTGCGACTGAACTTTATCGATTTTGTGATGAAGAGCGCGGGGTTGCATACCAGAATAAGCCTTTTTTTCGAAATTATTTTTTTATTTAATTTTGAAACCTGTTAGGAACAAATGAAATGTAGCAGGACCTAGCATAAATATTCTAATATTTGTTTAAATATATGTATATGATGCGTCTTGGAAATATATGTCCGTAAAATTTTTGATTGTAGAGGGTCTGGTAAACTTACGGACATATTTCCATGAAATGTAATATACATATATTTAAACAAAAAATTTAAATAAATAATAGAATATTTATGCTAGGTCCTACTACATTTCATTTGTTCCTATCAGTTTCCAAAATTAAATAAAAAAAATAATTTCGATGAAAAGGCTTATTCTGGTAATGCAACCATCTTAAAAACTGGAAATCAATATGATCAAAGACAAACTAGCTTAACCGAATCAATGAATGTTGTGTCTGTTGGTCTGCCACTTGTTTAAAACTTAATTTATTATTATTTATTGTGAATTGAAGAATTTATTACAACCTACTCAATCAAATCTCTTTCTGAACACACATTGGAATATATTTTTCAAATTCAAAATTACCCAAAATATAACTGCAGCATGCTTCAAAGCACATGCTAATTATAAAATACTTGCACGCAGCCAATTCTAAAGACAACAATGTCAACTCGAATTGCAATGAACTGTGGCAACCGGAAGTGAACAAAACAAAATCAGCCAAATCATCACCAACTAGAACTAACTCGATCTAACGTCAATTCTTTGCCAATGGAGAACAACAGGCAGTTTCAATTGTAAGGGGTTAGTGCCCGTGGAGTCGTTTGAGCCTATTGGGGATTACCGTAAATTGGGTCTCGTGACGCCATTAACCTGGCGAGGGTTCGAGGGGCCTCGACATTCCGACAGCTGTCGTGGCAATCCCCGTACAAATCCTCATATAAAAATGGATGGAATTGAAATTTACTTCCCCAACGATCCTATTTATGGCCAATCGCTCGGGGTTTACGACTTGCCCTGGCTCTCTTCCATAGGCCGAAGGGCTTGTCGAGTAATTTCTGTTTTCGTTGGGCTGACCGAACGAACAATCAAGGATTTTCCGCTCTATTGGAAATTCGGCCCTAACTCAGCTTGATGAAGCGACAACATAAATCGCGTGCGGCCAGCACGTCCTAACGCACCGTGGGAAATAGCCGGAGGAGACACGTTGTTGATCAACACCCAAGGCGTCTGACAACCACCCCCCACTCCACCTACCTCAACTCTCCCTACCTCTGGGAATACATGCATCGTCATAAGACTCTGCTGCTTAAACCACCAAAACGAATGCTTGCTATATTGGTCCTTCTATTTGCATAAGATTAGGGGCCGTCCATAAATGGCGATAACAATAGGGAGATTGCACCCAGAGAAAGCCCCAGGCCACACTAGGCTGGAAACGCGCGTTTGGCTAGCTTCAAACAAGGCTTTTAATTATAATAGAATTTCCTCACGCGATATTTTTGCACGAATTAGCATCTCACGTGCAAATAAAATTAAAATTCGATGCCCTGATTGAGGCTAGCCAAACGCGCGTTTCCCAGCCTAGTGTGGCCTGGGGCTAAATGTTAACGATGCATGCGTGGCATGACGTCGATAGCGTTAAAAGTGTTATAAAATACACCTTAACGTAATTGTAGAGTAAGCGTTAACGACGCATGCGTGGCATGACGTTGATAGTGTTAACAGTATATGCTAAAATACAGTGGCCACACTTGACTGGAAACGCGCGTTTGGCTAGCCTCAAACAAGGCATGCCATTTTATTTAAATTCCATAATTATAAAATTTGCACATTATTATCTCGTGCGAAATTTGAGGCTAGCCAAAAGCGAGTTTCCAGCCTAGTGTGGCCTGGGGCTTAAAGTCACAATGGTTCTTCTACAGAATTTGTCAAACTTTTATTTGCTTTGATGGAATTTTGAAGAATGATGCTGTTTTACCCTAAAAGTCAGCAACCGCATTATATGCAACTGCATCCAATCATGGAAATTGATTAATAGCAGATTGAATTTGACTACTAAAGTAGTGTTCAATTCTGCCATTTGCTCTCTGCATTCCCTCGTTGAGAAATGTTATTTACGGTTATGGCCCCGTGTAGAAGGGAAAGATAAATCCATTATCTGTCTATAAGTTCAGAGTATTTTTTGGTAGTTTCAGACGATCTGCACTATAACATGTTCAAATGCGTTACATACGAGCCTATAACTTGTCATACAAAGTTTTCTAGTCGACCAACTTCTGAATAAATGTAAGGCGAAATTATGCGAAAGCATGTAGTTCCTTTACCTTATTTGAATAAGAAATTACCATCTAATATAGTTTGCCAGTAATGCGCATTCATGATGAAATGGTGTAGGCAACCGAATCTTCCATACAGAAAATTCCCATATCGATAAACACTGACATATTTGCATGATCTTTTAACCTTATTTTCAAGCATGCATTTTTCTAATTTCCGATGTATAGTTGCTATGAAAAAAAATGTTATCAAGGCATCTGATGTATGACCATCTTGCCAGAACATGGTCTTTTGAAAAGCTATGAAAAGCAAATGCCAACCTTGTTTGCATTTATGGGAGACCTTTTCTCGTGTATTGCTTGGAAATCCTTACTAAGCTTCAGTAGCATTTGCATAATTGTCCAATTAGGGTCGAAGGTCGAGCAGCACACGTTTTACGTTTCAAATGGGGGGGTAATACGTAAGGGTAAACATTGTTGCGCAGTCGACTGTATATTCGAGTGCTCCTGGCGAATTATTATTATCCCATTAAAATTAGCAATTTAGATGTGAACATCGTCTTCCTTGTTGGAGACATAAATTAACAGGCGCATTAATTCGTGGGAATTATGAGAGCTGAGGCAAAACTGGGCTTCTTGTCAAACGCAAAGAGAAAATTCCCAGTCTTCTCGTAAAACTCTGCTCAATTGGCAGTTAAGCCAACAAAGCGCTGTCATCGATTAATTAATTACTAAATTGTGAACAGTCTCAATGTGCTCGTTAGGTCGCCAAGAAGTTAGGAGTTAGGAAATTTTCCAAATTGCTCTTGGGGGAATTTTTCACGAAAAATGAGAGGGTCTAATCAGCTTTGAATTGGTCGTATGTTAATAAGCGTTGACACGGTGTTAAGTGAGGATTCTCTCCTTGCAGACATATATTAATGCAAAACGTTCTTTATAGCAGTTTTCTTCAAGTATAAGAACAAATTGAATTGGAATTCGTGTTTTTCACCATGGCAGCATGCTTCCTCAGTGAAGGTGTTTGCGGGTTCTACAGACCCTTGGCTTGTGCTATTCACAGGTTTTTACTTGGGGTAAGGAGCAGATTCCTCTGACTAAACATCGACTAAAGTAAGCACGTTTGCAATGGCCATTATAGTACATTTGATATTAATCTCTGGGCACACACACACAAATCATATGTGTCAACCGGGATTACGTGCTTTACTATATGCTATGTTCATCTCAAATAAAAATTTGTATAGAAAGTTTGCTACACTCTGTATACTTGTTTTCCAAAGAGTTGTAGAGAAATCCTGCCATTTAGATAGGCTAATGTATGACATTGTCATGTGCCACAGTTGTGCTGTCAACTGCATCAAACGCGATTTGTTGTTTCTATTACCTTTCCATAGAATATATTCACTTAATCGCAATGTAAGGCGCTCAATAAATCCTTAAATGCATCAAGCGTGACCCGGATTCCATCCCCGATTTATAGTTGCATTCACTTTCTATTACTTTTTCAACGTTGAAGCTCGTATACATGTATATAAACTGTATTTGACCGTTTTTAGATGTTTAGAAGTTGGTCATCTGAACTGAGCCAAAGTGATTTTTTACTGAATTATTGATGAGTATAAGTGAATTTTTATGCTGTGTGCTATATAGTCTACAAATGATAAAGACCAGATTTTATCTTTTTTTGAATCTTTAGAGAGTTTATAGAAAATGACTATCTATACTACCTTATTTACCATTTCTGTTCCCATCGTTATTATGGTAATTTTTCCGTTTTATCACTAATGAATCTCTATTGATTTCCTGGTAAAATTCATAACATTAAAGTACTTTATTGTACATAGCCTACTTTAATCCGAATTGCATTCCTCACTGCTAATATATCACATTATTTACCTTTTTCATTTCAATATTTATAATACAACTATGTGTGCACACGTTGAATACATATTCCGAATAACATTAATGCAGATGTTTTTTTTATTATTTTTGTGCAGGTACTTTAATGCTGATTATGCAGTGCCTTGTTGGATATAATTTGGAGAATTCAAGCAGCGCGTGTGCCATTTTATGGGATTAACATCGAGTGGATTGTGTTTCTGATGTTGTACATTTGTGTCAAAAACCACTCTCACGGTTATAAAGTATCGGGAATTGTCCTTCGTCTAGAATTTCTGAACACTTTCTTGACGTTTATATGGATGGATCGTCTTTATCTGAGGACAGGGTAGGAAACTATATCGTCAATATTCACCATTTTGTAGACATCAATGTGCAGGGTTGAAGGGTCCAAGTGATTTACTAACCAGAACTGTCATTTTTGAATTTATTGCTCCATGTTTCAGAGTTTGGAATTCTACTTTCACTTTATTTTGCTGACCTGTTTTTGTAATCAACTGATAGACACGTTAATCACATTTTTTTTAGCGAATTTAAGGGGTTTATATATGATTGGAGTAAGATTGGATGGACAATGCAGCAATTTAGGTAGACAGTGATGGCTCCTTCATGCGAGCACAAAACGGCAACGCTTTTTCCACGTAATTAGATGTGCGCATGCGCTGCTCATGCGCGCATCAAATTACGCGCTCAGCTGGCTGCAGAGCTGCTTATCCCAAGTCAAAGTCAGTAGGTTTTCGCCTTCCGTTGATATGTAAATTGTGGCAGTATGGAAATAATGTTTAGGAGAAAAACAGCGTAGAGTATGGAATAGCAAGGAGCATGGCATTGCTTTCAAGTGCAATGTTCCATGCTCTACGCTGTTTTTACTCTAAGGGTAGTTCCCTATTCCGATGGATGAATGGATGAATGGATGACTGAGTCTACCATCTTCTGACTTTTGTGATATAACTATTAACATAATACGAGACATCAAACGTAATATTTACATGTTGAATTTCCCTGCAGGCAATTCCAGGTTTTTCAAATCTATCAGAACCCTACAATAACTGTAGTCACGGAATGGATCTGAACCTTGTTTAAAATTTTCATACATTGCATCCAGGTTGGTTGAAATTTGCATCTCTGTTTCCAATTGCATGTAGATTTCGACCATTAATGTCAAATTTGGTTGAAATCCATTCCTTGACGACGCTGGCTTCTTGCTAGAAACTGATGGCATGTATAGGCAGGCCATCAATGGCAAAACGACCTTGGTTATGGCTTTGAAAGCTTAAAGAATGCTATGATTCTTTCTTTGGCCACAAACAGACTGGTTCATTTAGCCTCCTGTAGGGCTGATGTATAATAGACTTCATGGCTAAACAGAAGCTCTGCTTTTTTTTGTGCCGAGGATGTTTGTCTACTCGGCTTTATGGGTCATAAAATAAGGCCCGTAAAAACTGCCGCTGGGATTAAATGCTTAATTTTGCGCAATTTCCATGACTGAAGGTCTTGCTGAAGACTTCCGTCGCCGCAGACGCCTGACGCTTTTTTCACCCACTAGAACTCGATTCAAGGGGCTGATTGCTAAACCGCTTACAACTCACTCGCTGGTTGGGAAATTAGTCTTGGCTTTCTTTGGCGAAATAAGACAAATATATGCACGAGTGTACTAACTTGGTGCAATTATCAGCATCTTGATTATGGTTAATAACTGCACCCCCTGGTGGCGTCTGAGCCCTTTATCATTGATTTCCAACATGCTCGTCATCCAAGTTTCATTTTTGAACATGAAGGTTCATGGAAGTAAAAACTTCCATATACAGTATATACGTCAAATATGTAAAGCTAAAGTCTAATACGCCATTATGGAGTTTTCAACCTGAATAGAATAAGACCAGTTCTGTATGCATTGTTTTCCAACCTAGCTTATGATTAATGTAGGGTCGAAATGGATTCCAAGTATAGTTGTCAAATGTGAAAAACTAGATTTCAACTAAGTTAGTTGTCCAATGTGAAAAACTATAGATTTCAACCAAGTTAGTTTTCAAATATGGACAAATAATTTCAAATAGCTGTTAAAATGCGGAACACTAATTTTAAATAGTTGTTTTTGGGAAAAAACTAATTTTAACTAGTTGTCAAATGTAAAAAAAAACTAGATTTCAATTAAATTAGTTTGGCAAATGTAAAAAAACTAGATTCCAATTCATAGTTGTCAAATGTAAAAAAACTAATTTTCAATCGAGTTTGATGTCAAATGTAAAAAACTTGAGTTCAATTTAGTTAGTTGACAAATGTGAAAAACTGGATCTCAGCTAGATTTCAACAAGTTACCAACTAGTTTTTAACCACTTTCCACATTTCAACTATGAAAAACTACATTTTAACTATAAAATGTCAACTATGATAAACTATGAAAAACTACATTTCAACTATAAAATGTAAACTTTGATAAACTCTGAAAAACTGCATTTCAACTACAGTACATATAGTTGAAAACTTTCGATTCTAATACACGTTGATGAAAAGTTCTTGCTCGTACTTTGCATGTTTTTGGGTATGGCTGCATCTTTCGTATTTTTCCATCCCGAACTTTAGTGTCATCAGAACGACCTATTGTTCTTGAGCTAGATTCCGTTAAATTCCATTCTCCAAGTATGAATGGGAATCGGTTGGCAAAGGGGGTGGGGGTTAGTTGGGGGACCGTACAGCCCACCGCGAATTGATTCTCCGGCTAATTGGACTCGAAATGCACTGAATGCTCGAATGGCCCGCAATAAACAGCGCGCTTTGGCGAATATAAAAGATGGAAATGGCAGGTTTTATCGAGTTTTCTAGACAAACAACTGGGTTGGTCGAGTAAAATATTTTCAGAGCATATGGCGTTGCATGGGACTGCGAAAAGAAATATGCACTTAAGGGCCGTAGGAGCCTGCTGAAAGGTCGGCTTTTAAACGCGCTTAAGCAGCCATGCATTAACATATCCATTTTGTTGGATGCACAAAAACGAAGTAAGCCTACTAAATATTTTACATATACAGCTGTGCCACACCGAATTTCGGAAAATGGGAGTATAACATTACTTACTTAACGGCCCTGCCTGTTTCGATATATGGGCTGGTGACGTCGGCACTTGCAATGTTTCTAGACAAATATAGACTATCAAATTTTATCGTACGTTTCAATTTCTTCTCATACATGCCGGATTCAAGAGATGCTGGTTTCATTTATTTTTCCCCAGTTCTACTTTTTTTGACTTGTGGGGAGAGTCTTGTAATGAATATACATCTGATAATACATTTGATACCCCTAGTACAAAATCTCATTGTACGAGACTCCATTCATTGCTTGTCAGGAATATCTCATTGTTATCCTAATTTAAATTATAAATATTAGGTATTTTCTTAGTGTTAATAATAATAATAATAATAATAATAATAATAATATTTATTTACACTCACTCAGAGTAAAGTCAACGTTACAAAGCGAGTACGCATACAAATACTAAATATAAAAAAGCGTGTCACTCCTAAGGGAGGAC
>JAQGCC010005799.1:0-11048 GCA_034698905.1 Xestoiulus laeticollis
GGTTGACAAACAGTTGGAAGCCAAATTGGTTTGCAACTGTTGTCACAAAACAGTTGCCCCGTGTGCGCAGGGCCTAAATCATTTTAGAGAAGCAAGGGAAAAAGTTTTAAGACAAATTCAAATATTTTTTCAGTTTTCAGTTGTCAGGATAAATTGTTTTATAAACGTAAAAAAATCAAGGAATCTAAAAATTGGAGTTATACCCTGAAGCTTGTTTCTAAGAATATCCTTTATTGCTATAATTTACACATAACTTAATATATCCGGATAAGCAAAGAAGATTGTTATGCAATAGGGGAACTCATATAGCTGAGCACTCCTGGACACTTGAGCACATTGATAATTGAGCACTTGTGCCATTCATGCGCAATACCACTCGGGCACAACTGAGTGGACCTGAGATCTGCTCAGTTGTTCACGACAATTTTTTCGAACGAGTGGTATTGCGCATGCATGGCACAATTGCACAATGTTCAATGTGCTCGTGTCAAGGAGTGCTCAGATATCTGAGTTCCCCTAATATAGTTAGTGAGGTCATTTGATGTCTATTTTCTGCAAGACTTGTGCACAAATTAGACGGAAAAATAACACCAGCTCTCTGCCCTCTCACAGTGTTTTCAACAGATAGTTTCTGACGTAGTTTTTAAGGTATTAAACAGCACCACGATGATCTTTGCTATCATTTTCCTCCTTCACAAAAAAATCCAGAGGTTCGGTAAGGGCTCGTTAGGGACTCTGCATCAGCGTTTATGGGCTCTTTTAACGGAGGACTGACGTATATTTGGCACTATGCGAAGAAATCTTAAGCGGAAAGGTCCTGCAATTTCTTGTTGACCATACCTTCTTTAGGTGTACCTTTTTACTGTGAATGCTAGAATGGCAAATAAGAAAAAAAAAACTAAAAAGGAAAGCCAAATTGACGAAGATTCGTGATTCGTGGTAATTTCTTTCATGACTCAAACAAGTTCTTGCATCCCTTAGTGGGCCCGTTGGAATACATCAGCCATAGATCCAAGTTGCACAGTTTGTCTTCAGCGCTACGCTCTACTAATTGAATTACGCCATCGTCTGAAGTTGGCTAACGATTCCAATGGGAAATTTGGTAAAAAGATGGCGTTTCTTTTTCGACCTTACGTGTAATTTTATATTGCCTGACCACCTCTTCAACGACTTCGAAATCCTGCTAGTATTGCCGATCAACGAGTGCTCTTGAACTGGGATATGGCTGCTTTGGTTGGCCTAATGTGGCAACCTTAACCTAA
The DNA here is from genome assembly GCA_034698905.1 of Xestoiulus laeticollis. Lineage (NCBI taxonomy): Eukaryota > Metazoa > Arthropoda > Diplopoda > Julida > Julidae > Xestoiulus > Xestoiulus laeticollis. The sequence goes on from JAQGCC010005799.1 coordinate 1,263, forward strand.
TCTCAGTTGTGTTTCGTGATTATCATGTCGATATTAGATTGATGGAGAACGCATTGCAAAGTGCTTACCGGTCATATATCTTTCATGTCTTTCTTTATCCGATCCTTTATTCCATGGGCGACAGTTGGATCGAAGCACTGTCAAGGCTGCTATGACTGTGTGACATTTGCGTGCATTTCAGCATTGCATTTGCAATTTATATGTATGGGGGATACTCCTCTCCCAACTCTTTTTCCTACACCAAAAGAGTTAGCTGAATTGTGGAGAAAATATTAAATGAGTAGACGTAAACGGGGAAAGAATGTGAATACATGTAATGCAATGCGAAAGCTTGGGTCTGCTCCTGTAATGATGGTTAATTCTGTTGTTTGCATACAATGTAGTTTCAATACATTTACTTTTTATCTATAGTAACTCTTGAGGTGTCATCATGAATTCAGGTTTTTGAAATACTGCCATTACAATTCCAGTGACGTAACCATAATAGAATTTTACACATTGGGAATACTTGTACACAGGTTTTTTTCTTTGTTCGCAAAACCAAATGATGTTAAATGAAATCTGTTGTGCAAATTATGGGTCGAAAACAGCATAGGATGGAATGGTTTTTTTACTGTATGTGATTATGGGCACTTTAATACTCCGTCATTTGGCGATGAAGCAGTAGAATCAACCTTTGTGAGATGCTATAAGCACCAAATACCGTGTAGGCAGAATATATCTTCTTACTTGCAGGCCCTTATCCAAGAATTAATGACTGTGCTCTAAAAGATGGTACATTATTGGAATATGGAATAAGGCGCTTTTTATAATGGTTGCATGCTCGTGCAATTAACAGATATACCAGTTTTCTTTGATAAGCATGTTCACGTCTCATTTAAAGCACTATATGCTAAACGTGACTTTTCAATGTAAACAAATTGTTCGATTATTACGAGATATGAGTCACGTGTTTTTCTTCCATATTTTATACAAACACATTAGAGGGATTGAGCAGGTTTCCTTTAGCTGCTTTAGCCCCAGGCCAGACTAGGCTGTTAACGCGTGTTTGCATGGCTAGCCTCAATCAAGGCTTTTAATTTATTATAAAAGAATTTTCGCATGAGATATGTGCAAATTTTATAGTTCTAGAATTTGAATTAAATTCGATGCCCTGTTTGAGGCTAGCCAAACGCTCGGAAACAGCCAAGTCTGGCCAGGGGCTTAACTAGAACGATAAACACTATTATGCATGCGAATCAATAAGTTATACTCCGTAAAAGTCGTTGTGGTATCACGTTAAACTAATGAAATTATCGTCTGTCCTCAACCACAAACCCATTATCGCCGTCCCCACGCATGTGCATTGGCAATAAATGTGCTGCAAATGTTGTCAAGATTAAAGGATTCCTATTGTTCGTATTTACTACCGTTTATTTACCACGTACAGTATTGTAGAAACATGCATTATTTAAATTCACCTAATACATGTATAGTTGACTTACTTGACACCGAGCAATATTTCGCAAACTATTAATGTATCGGTTCAACATTTAAAAAAAAAATCCGCTTTGTATAGAATCTGGAATTTTTCAATTTACTGTTAAAAAACCATGTAGCGTTTTCTTCTCATTCACGTTGTGTTATTTACGAAAATGTTTGATAGGATTTATTTATATATAAACCAGACATTTTTTGTGGGAAATTGATTGAGGTGCCAAAATTGGATTTGAAATGAATTCACTATATAGCATTTCGCCGTACTTGCAGGTTTAACGTTGTCGAGTTTTTTTGTATTTGCCTGCATTTTTTATTTCTTAATCTACCTAAACATTGTTTCGGTATTATAGCATTTCCAGTGGGCCATGCCATAAACGGTCCTTTTTTGGATAACCTTTAGGTGTGAGTTTATCGGGAATGCGTTCTCTGTTTTTTTGCTGTTGGTGAAACGCGAATTTTCCAGTGTCAAAAGCTGCGTTTGAGTGCGAAAGTGCATAAATCCATTAGATTTGCAGTGGCATTCATCCGTTGGAATTTAAACGTCATTTGTTGGCTGTCAATTTCCTTCGTTGCCTCTTCTATATAGGGTACCGGCCTTCCGCTGACTGTAAGCTGTCCCTACGCCTCTTGGACTCAGAATCCAGAGTACGTGATGCTCTAACTCGCTACTTGATGACACATGAAAGAGTACTTCAAGAAAGAACGCTCTGTTTATGGCGTATAAATATCATCTGCTAGGCTTTCACGCGTTAGACGGAAAATGAAAAGACACGATCTTGTCATATGGGAAACGTGAAAATATTGATTTCAACTGCTGGCCCCCAGTGCTAAAGAAAAAAATGCATAAAACACGGAAAACGAGCATTCCTATTGTCGCCTAGTTTTTGTGGTACCTGGAGAAGTAAAAGTTTAGTGCTAAGCAGAACTGTAAAAGTGATTCGCATCGAAATTTTATTTGTCACTTCATTTTGCCATTGCCCTGTTTGATTTGCTATAAACCCTTTCGCAATACTCTATGATAACGTGACATGGGACTCTAGCAGTTACTCTGAATGCAATGAGGGCATTTTCAAATGGGTTGCAGTTTTCTAAATAATGCATGATGGATATCTCGGTGGCATTTTAGAACCTTGTTCTTTGTCGCATATAATGGTGCATGGAATTCTACCTGCAGCTAATAACTGCAACATCATTGACAAGTAATAATGCATAAATGAATAATTATAATTATGACGCAAAGAAGCTTGCCCAAACTTTTGTTATACATGTAGTGTGCTGGTTAATTTTTTCTAACTATTTTCCAACTGCATAGCTTCAGCATTATGCCTATATGGAGGGTCGACAAGATTTTATTCAAACAATATTTTTGTTATGAAAAATAATATTCTGTTTCCATCCTTATGCTCATTTATATTCATAACCTATTTTTTCTTCGTTTCATGTGCATGCCAAAACTGAATTTTTTTTTTTTTTTTGTTTTGAAAAACACGTAAGCTTACTGTTAATGTATTCGAACAGAAGCTAACATTTTTTTTTATCCATGGTGAGTTTCGTTCTCATATACATGTATGTGACTTTCTGATATACAGGGTACCTCAATGAGCTTTTGTAATTAAGAGGGTTGCATACCAGAATAAGCCTTTTTTTCTAAATTATTTTTTTATTAAATTTTGGAAACTGATAGGAACAAATGTAATATACGAGGACCTAGCATAAATATTCTATTATTTGTTTTAGTTTTTTGTTTATGTATATGTATATTCCATTTCATGGAAATATGTCCGTAAAGTTTACCAGATCCTCTACATGAAGTACTGGTACAGTATACAACAATGTCGCTGTCAAATTGGTACCTTACATGGCGTGCCGTCATCTTGGCAGGGTGCCCACCAAGCTGATGAGCATGTTGTGATATGGCGACTTTTTATCATTTTGCACAAGACGATTCTGTTAACATGCACATGTACTCGTCTCGTGCACATGTCATATGCTGCAAAGCCGCCATATCAACACGTGCTCACCATACCTTATAAAGTTTGAAAAGCACTGTGTTATATAGATAGTGCTGTGAAAGCTAAATTGTTCAACTTTACTGCTCTTTGTTGAAATCTGAAGCGATATCTAATATTTGTAGTGAAAACTATGATGAACTGTTGGAAATTTGAATTTAATCAACATTAACGTTTCAAAGAACAATCTGGAATTCAACTTATGGAACACCATATGGAACATTGTCATGCTTCCCAACATAGCATGACAATTCTGTCAATGGCGCCATATAGCACCCCAAATGGGCAACGTGCGCTAAAGGCGTCTAATCTCAACACTTTAACTAAGCTATATGCATATATATAAATACATGTAGCATATTCAGGAGATATATTCGAGGGAAGGTCATAAAGTTATTACAATCAACATGAAATATCAATCGCATTGGCAAAATGTTGGTGTCGGAGCAAAGCCAGATTCCTGCCATTTCATCCTTGACCACTGTGGGGGTCGTCTTCGATGCTGATCTAGCTGCTCTTGAAGCGTTGCCGCCACATAGCGACTGTCTCATATGATGGGGCATTGTCCCTGTAAACTGCCACTAACTCACCATGAATCCTCGGCGTTGTACCCCTTCAAATGCAGGAACCTTATCACAGCTCTCGCATCAGCTTTGCCAATGTGCTGTGCCATTTTGCTATCGGTGCTCTGTTGGCGATTTACGGAATATCCTTAGAGGTCTTTTTGAATCACCATCAATTGTAGGAATGTGGCTTTGCTCCGACACCAAAGTTTCGCCAATGTGATTGATATTTCATGTTGATTGTAATAACTTTATCACCTTTCCTCGTATTATTTTAGCAATAATCCATATAGAGAAGTACCTTTTTATATAGTTCACTTTATGCAAATGTGTCTGGAATGAGTTCTGGAGAATTAATGTACAGGTTGTTAAGTACATGTAAGCCTTGTATATCGGAGGGATGAAAAACCTTAAGTTGTTGTGTTGGATCAGTTAAGTGTCATAGCAAGCTTAAGGCATATAAATATGCATTTTGATAGGTTTTTTGTGTGAGAAATTTGGGAAATTGTTTGTATAACAGAAGTTACTGTCAAATTTCTAAGATTGCAGAAATACGAGTAAGGATTAGAAGCCTTGTTTTGGAAATGAGTATAGCGGCCTTCCATAAACCGATCACGTCCACCTGCGAATTTAAGCTTCTGACCCAGGCATGGACTTAAGCCATTTGAGTTAAATTGATTGTTGAACCAAGGGCAACCGTAAACGTCGTCGGCTAAGTGCTTTAAATCACGATTGTAATGCATTGGGTGTAACGGAATCGAAGAATCTTGTTCTGTACTTTTTTCCAATGTATTCAATGCTATGGGTCACGAGCAATAGTACTCGTCTTTCCACAACTTTTCAAAGCTTAGCTGCGACTTTGGCTTTGGTATAGACATCGTTGCTCTAGCAGAGAAAAAAAAATCGATTTCTGTTTCGTGGCACCGTGTCTTTGTTTCTATAATTTATTTTACCAATTTTCCAATTTTCGAGCCTTTCACCGAAATCTAATTTGGAAGGAGATAAAACGATGCGTCGAACATTATGCCGCATAGGCTGGCTTTATGCTACAAGACCTGCTTTGTCATAATTCATTTCTGTTTGCAGAACCCGTTTTCTTCAGACAATTTTCTTTTTCCGGAAAAATGTTAAATTTCGTGAGTCTCTCGATGTACTACATGTACATGTTCGTGTATGAACATTGCGGGGCAATTTGAGAGGACCAGTCGAGTGGAATTAGGAATGCATTGATGTGATTATGCACACAGCTTATGTGAAGTGCCACTACATTATTTCCTCTGAAAATGAATGCCACGAAAACTTTTCGGTTTTGTACAATCAAAACACTTATAAACAACAGTAAAGTTTCGATGCAACTTTCAAGTGTCGAATTTCAAAAGAAAATCCTTTCTGAAGAATATAACGCCATCTCTTCTATATGTACCTGCAGATTTTTAAAGATTCACGCCCATGAGTTTTCAAACTTTTGGGTTTAGGATTTCTTTGCATCTGTAATATTATTTAACAACTCTTCACAGATATCATGAGTGTACTAAAAGCTTTTGATTAATTAGGTTATCTCTGTTGATATTTCTTAAAGAATTGATTTCTTAATGAAATAAAGTAATGCAGTAAAGGTGTTTTAGCACCCTTTTGTGCGCCATAGAAGGTATCACATAAATTGCTCTTATAGGGAATATCTATGAAAATAATGAGATTATGGAACATGCTTATGATACTATGTGAGACATGCGATGGAACCCCAATATCAAAGGAATTAATTATAATTTGGGATTATATTGGCATGCGTCTATGTATATAATGCATAAGATTGTACGAGTCTATTATGAGTCCCCACTCTAATAAGAACATACTCAACAATGGTGACAATAAAATGGGAAGACCCATACTCTCATAAGCAATATGTAATTATCATAAAATGAGATTTTTCGCTATGGGATATCGGTAAGTCCGTCCATGGTCGTTCCTGAAACGTGGATAAAAACTGGTTACATAACTTACAAATTTCAAAATTCTTTAAAAGCAGTCATATATAATAAAACAAATATTAAACAATTTGCAATAGTTGCATGGGCGGGTACCTTTACTTAATAGAACAAATGTTTGCAAAATAAAAAATGTAAACTAGATAGAAATGTTGTCTGGCAAACATTTCATCTAAATTTCTTCAATATGCATAATTAATATTGGATATAAGGTTTGTATCATATTCTGCATGTTACATCAATGTGGTAATGCATTTTATAAATGATTTTAACACACCCAAAGTATTTTTGATTGCTGTGAATGTAAAATGCTTCATCGATATTGCAATATACACATTTTGAATTGTACGGTAAGCTAATTTTTGTGGCGAGCATTGCAAATGTTTTGTCAGATCTTGAAGAAACTCAAATATGATGCCCATAGGCTCTTGGGCAAATTGCACTCTTGCATCTTGTAAAATTTGTTTCTAGATACATGCGACACATTTTGACCCTGCGAGAATTATTGGCGTATTTCAACCTGAAGCTGTCATGTTTTATAGCCTCAATTTTAGGCGACAGCAGGAGCCTCCATGAAGCTTATATTGGACAGTTTGTGATGTATCCGCGACCTGCTATGGATTTTTTTAAAAAATTGTTTTTGCAGGAATATCAGTTCTTCTACCATTTTCAAATCTAGCTCACACAAAAGCTTGGATTCTCATTAACGTTAACGAGGCGTTAATCTCGTTATAAATGCCCATACACACTACATTTTATTATAGGGCTGTTGGTGAGTTCTAAACTGCCCTTTTTTTTGTTTAGAGACTTAGTGGTATTGCCTCGGGACTCGCCATCTCTTCAGGAAACCTTGCTCGTTCCAGGCCCTATGCGAGGCCTACACTTAGGAAGATTGCAGGCCTCTCGTACACTCTTGTTGCAATTGCGTGTAAGTGCGAAAGGAGCGCTTTTTCATTTCTCCAATGTCATTTTAAACTTGATGGAATGAGGCCGGCAAAGCATTTCTTTGCATTTGTTCGCTTCTTCGCCCGCACCAAGAATGTATCGATTCGGCCGAACACAAGTCTTGGCGCAATTTGTCACTACATCTGGCAGACCCGAGCTCGCTGCAATATTTCTTGCTGGCATTTAGCGAAGAAAGTGCGAGAAAATGCAGAAAAGTGTTGCGTTAGGGCCTCTCTCTGCCAGTGGTATAAACACCACACTGTGGGATGCAAATGAGAGTCGTAGTTCAAGGCATTGAGCTCGTAAAACCGTCACCGTATATACGAACCGTAAAAGAAGCGTATAGTGTGTGGTGGAGTGCCCTGGTGTTGTTGGTGACTGTGCTCCAACAGCTTTAGTTTTAGGTCGGACGATATCCACTGAAAATTTAATGATGAAATCTTAACTTGTATACAGCTAAAATATTTGTCTTGAGGAACCTGCTTTGGGCAACCATCAAAACTTATGCTGAGATGTATACATTATACCAGAACCAACTTTCGCATTTCCTAATTGCCACAAGTGGGATATTTTGGTGGACAACAATTTTTTTAACTTTTTTATCATGCTATTCTTTCTTATCCATATTTGGATTTGTTACTGTATAACTTGGATATATGAAATCAGTCTTGCGAAGGCTGAGTTATCATTTAATGTATGTGTATAGCGAGTTCAGATTTATTGTTAGACAGAGTTTCTGCAGCTTTTCAGAACAAGGAGTTATCAAAATTTGACAACAAATTTTAATATTTAATATTTTAACGCATTCACACATTTGTTTTTAATCATTGTCATCAAAAACTGAAGCAATCAGAATATACAATGTATATGCAATGGCATTTGTTAAAATTTAGTAAAATTTTATACATGGTGTTGGTACATGTATTTGGAAAAGCATATGACCTTGGCATGCAACTAACATCAATAATCCAATAAAACCTAATGTAATCTCTTACATGGTCTAACCAAAAGTTTCAGAGAAGAAGAAGATATTTCCCTTTCAGACCTGTTGATATCCACTATCTGGCATATTGTTGCATATTCATTTTTATTAAGTTTTGGAAAATTGCTTTTCTGTTTTAGTTAATCTGCTCATGAGCCCAAATTTCCATCGTCCAGAATTAAGACGGTTCAACAAGCAATATATTCAACCAATTTATGAAGATGTTCGTTACCCTCTTATCACTATAAAAGAGATAATTGAAATTTGGAAATAGGTCGCAATACTTTAACAAGTTGACAAAGCACGTCAATTGTCAGCGTTACATAACATTAGATATCTATATTAAATGAGCACATTGTGTAGCAAAATTTAAAATTTTTTAAGAATATTTTATTATTTCACAATTTCCCTTTCATTCCAATGACGTCTTGCTTCATCCCTTGACTTCTATAACTAAATGTTATGAGAAAAAAATACGTACAAATTTATGTTCATTGAAATGCATACAAGAGCGCATAAAAATGTAACTTGTATAAGCTCCACTTTAAATAATATTTTTAGTTCTATTTCTTTTTCTTTTTGATTAATTTGAAAAGAGGGAGTTCAAGGCTTGCACTAACTGATTACTGATTGGTTTTTAAAGTAAAACTGATTCACAGATCCTGTAAGTGGAGGATTGACCAAAAGAAACATATGTCTACTTTACTTAACTTCAAAGAAAATGGAATTGTTTTTCTTGGAAAAATGGATTAAACCTCGAACAACCGATAATGGGCAATGTTCTACTGAAAGCAGATAATCACAATACCCTATTCCAGGGTTAAAAAAAAAAAAGTTTCATGTGCTTTCTGGTTGCTTGAAGGGAGTGCAAGGAAATGGTGGCTTCGATGCCATCTCTTTTGCCAATGCACATGGAATTAACGCTGATTTAATATCCTGACGAGGGATCTTATTGGATTTTTTAAGCGTCACCAGTGCTTGCGTTTAATAACAAAAGGTATTTACTTTTTCCGTGTTTTCTTAGGAGATTGCGAAAATGTCGAAACCTATGTGCAATCTCCATTTGTTGTCGTATTTATTACTGCATCGGGATGTCGGACTTCATTCCGGCCTAATCCCCTGTGATTCCGGCCGGCTAATGAGCTCGGGGATTGCAAGCATCGGGCTGTAATTGCACGGCGGTGGAATTACTAATTAAACGTCCTAATGTTTTCATTAGTTCATTTATAAGTCTTTGAAAGTTAAATAGAAACTGCACGAGGGAAATCGGAAAATATTAATGATCCTGAAAGTTGTTTCTCCCCAAGAAAGTTTCTGGAAACGAAGATGTCTTTGCATTCGCTGTCGTATAAATTGGTTTCCCTCTTAAAATGACTTGTTAGTTTGTTCTTATTTGTTTCTGTTTTTATCCAAGTGTGCAATAATCAATCAGCCTGCATCCATTGAAATGAACATGGATGCATTTCTACAATTTGGGCGGCAGATTAAGGAATACGATGTTGGCTACTTTGTAAATGGAATAAGTTTTAAGATATGTTCTTTGGTGATTTTCATGCCTCCAAATGTGGCTAGAACTACAGTGCTCAACAGAAGTGATGGGACCAGTGACGGATTTACCATATAGGATAACTAGGCACTGCCTATAGTGGCCCCCACCATTGAAAAATTGTAAAAAGGACTTGCAATAAATCAACTGCTATTTTGTTTGGCATATGTGCAATACCTTTAATAAAAAAAATTAAGGGGGGAACTGAACTGCATGTTTTGCTATGGGGAAATTTTAAAACATACTTTTAAAAAACTACTTGTTATAATACAAAAAT
>JAQGCC010005800.1:0-11047 GCA_034698905.1 Xestoiulus laeticollis
ACTGTTCGCACGATGGAGTTTGCAATCGTGACAGAAAAGTCGCGGCTTTATTGGCTCCGTGAGAACGGGGCTTTATAACATTATGACTACTTTCACCTGTCTTCATAGGGAAATATTCCCATAAGCATCTGGCATCCTTCCAAAAAGTATAGGCGTTGTATTATGCATTCTTAATGAACTTTTTCCAAAATTAATAACGTAAACGTATAAATTAACCGTACAATTTTCTTGTTATTTATGCACTAGTACAATATATAACATTCCATTTTGAAGTAAACACAATCTCAGTTTTTGTCTACGTATTACCTCATTGTTTGACCGTAGGTAACATTCAAGTGATGATATAAGCTGACGTGGATTGCTCGACGTTAGCTTTCGATACTGTCTTGTGTAAGAAACTGTCAACTTAAATATAACTATTAGTTATCATGTACGGTATGAAAAGGGATAAGAAAGACGAGGAGGATGGTAAGAAACCTAGTTTTATGTTCTCGTGCATCGAAATAATCGGAGATATTTAGATATTAGGCTAATACATGCATATAAACAGTAGTCTGGTGTGGAACGTACCAATACAGTGAAACCTGTGAATAGCACAACATCTTGGGACTGAACTATCGGGTGTGCTACTTGAAGGGATATGCTATATGAAGGTTCAGCTAAATTGATGGCCACACACCCATGGGTATGAACATGTACATACACAACTGTACACACGTAGGTGCATGTATACTTACATGTACATCGATCAGTACATGTATACAACTTAAATTTACACATCATGAATGTGTACATGCTGTAAATGTATATCAATGCAAACATTTACGTGTACATGCTGTAAATATTACCATAATTAAGATGCACAAAGAAAGATGTTGCATTAATGTTTTTTAATATAAACAAAATCGAAAAAATTGCTTTGGCGTACGCTCTTCACAGGTAATATTCTATATAATGGTAAGTTTGTTCTATAAAATCGATCCGTGCTGACTGTTAGGGTGCTCTCCTTCCAGGTAGTACGCTATATGGAGGGCCCTTATTCATTGGTTTCACTGTAGCGAATATTTCAGTTTCGTAAATTTAATTATGGTGCCATTAATTTAAAGTCGGGTTTTTGTTACAGGAGCAGGTGGCGGTCCGTTTTCAAATCTGGAAAAGACAACCGTCTTGCAGGAGGTGGGTTTGCCAGCGCATTGCATTTTATAATATTGCAGTCTCTATAATAAGGTCCACAGGGTTTTGGAGTGAAAAGAAGGCTGGATTCTAGTTTAAGGCAACAGCACAAATTTTCTTGGAAATTACTATAGAGGCAGAGCAAGTATGTAGAAGAACATTGATGAAAAAACAAATGGTCGGAAAAAAATATTTACTTAATTATAAGCGTTTTAAATTACGATTGTTAAAATTCAATTCAATTCCTTGCCCTGCCGTCAGCATGTAGGCAGGGGGCAAAGTGCCAGAATTTTTAATGGGAAGAGAATACTGTAGTGGCCGCTTTTTGGGGAACAATCTCCTCATTCGCCTTTACGTGCCTATATAGGCGATTAAAGGAGGTTGTGGGAAACCACAATCAGTATAGCGGATCGGGGTTCAAACTTGGGTCTCCCAAAATCGAGGAGCTAAGCAAAAAACTAAGCCAACCTTTGACGGAAAATGAAAATTCCATTAAAGTACGCCGCTTTTTCATCCGCTTTGCTCGCTCCTGTCGAGACGCGGCATCTGGCCATCCGGCCGCTATCGATATGTACACCTTACGGTAAATATTTCTTTCCGACCATTTAATTTTTCTTAAATAATCTTCTACACACTTGCTCTGCCTCTATACAAATTTTCAAGAAACTCCGTACTGTTGTCCTAATTAAACTAGATTTTAGGGACCATCCATAAAAGACGACTGCGATTAAGGGGGGGCGGATTCTGACAAATCAGACATTTCGGGACGTAAAAAACAGATGTTGGCAGACCTAGGGGGGATCAAAAAAGTCAAAAAATCGAAGTCGTCTTTAATGGATGTTCCCTTAGCCAAAAAGAATAAGGGTCGATCAGGTCTGCAGGTCAAAGTTTACATAAGGGCATACCTTCGGTAGTTCACTACCTTTTCCACCATTCACTTGCCATCGTTTAATTTGACGGGTAAAAATAAGGACAGGCCTGGAAGGCCTGAGTTTCTGTAAGGGCCCGGTTTCTAATAGAAAATTTACGATATGCATTTTAAGATTTTACTATAGCCAAAGACCAAATAATTTGTTTAATAATTTAATATAAAAAATTCCATGAGTTGATAACATTCAAATTAAAATCAATTTATAGAACTTGTGTATCAAGTTAAAGTTGGCAGGTTTATTATTTCATTGAAAATAAACAATACACATAATTATAGGCTCGGATGTTCAACGAAACGCCTGTCAACCCTCGAAAGTGCACCCACATCCTTACCAAAATCCTGTACTTGTTGAACCAGGTATGTCTGGCTTAAAGTTACAGCTAACTTAGTTACAGTTATACATGTGTATTTTTTACCATATTTCTAACTTGTTATCGTTTCAGGGAGAGCATTTTGGCACAACGGAAGCAACGGAGGCGTTCTTTGCCATTACAAAACTTTTTCAATCGAAAGATGTAGTTCTTTTATTTATTATTGAGGCTTTAAGATATATTCCATGTATCCATTCCTGAGCTTTGTCTTCTTCTGGTTGGCAGGCAATGCTTCGGCGCTTGGTGTATCTGGGGATCAAAGAGCTGGCAGACACAGCTGAGGATGTCATCATCGTAACTAGCAGGTAGATTAAGGAGAAACGGTTTTAAGCTCCTGTAGGACCTATGTCTTTTTTTTTCTTGTTTTCAACATTTCAAAAATAGGCTACAAAAAATGAAATCGATAATAAAAACCATTTTGGAATTGATTTAAGAAATGATGTAACAGACTGCAATACTGATAGTTTACCAACCAATAATTATTCGAACACAACGTTTGATAAATTAAGAAGAATTCTTTACATACATATAATAAATAGACGCCAGAAGAGATAACAATGTGGATCAGGTGTGATCTATGTACACAAATAATTCCTCTTAATTTATGTAACACCTGATATTGCCTTAAGTTCCTAAACGTTGCATTTGAATGAATTTAAAATAGTTCCTAGTATTTAAAAAAATGCTATTATCGTAAATATTTACAGATATGGGCATTGAAGTTTATTAAATCATTGTATTTTTATGGACATACCTGTTTGTTTTCAAAAGTTATGTTTTAAACTAAACCTCTTCTTTACCCTCTAGCTTGACGAAAGATATGACTGGGAAGGATGATGTTTACAGGGCAGCAGCCATCAGGGCCCTGTGCAAAATAACAGACGTAAGTTATCTGGCATTATCCGAATATTCTTTGTAAATTCATATTTGATTAGTGCTGGAATTATTTGTTTTTGGCACGTGCATGTCAATCAGTTTTGTTTCATAAGCTGGATTTTCCTAGATGCGCATTTTCCTAAAAATCGAATTTTTTGTGTTGCGTAGGGCCAAATGCGCAGTTTTGTGTCCCACGCAACGCAAAAAAATGTGCAGATATTAAAACCTGGATATAGGATTTAATGTTGTGCTTGACATGGGTGGCACAGAACCCAGCTTATAGATTTTAATTTTGTTATCTTACAACGATTAACATACCTAAAAGTAGTGTTAAACTACAGCAATATGTCATAAACATGTAATGATTTTTGTGCTTTGCAACACAATTGTATTCCAGGGCACTATGCTGCAAGCCATTGAACGCTACATGAAGCAAGCCATTGTGGATCGTTTTCATGCAGTTTCCAGTGCAGCGTTGGTTTCATCCTTGGTAAACTTTCTGCTTTACAAATTTCAAAGCATCTTGCATTTATTTAAAAACCTTTCGTATGAGTTATCGAAAAAAATTTGTCGACTATTTAAAAAAGGCAAGCTTCTCATCAAATTTTCATTTTTCAACTAAAGTCTCTTAAGAAAGTTGCATACCAGAATAAGCCTTTTTTTATTAATTACTTTATTATTTAATTTTGGAAACTGATAGGAACAAATGGAATGTACGAGGAGCTAGCATAAATATTCTATTATTTGTTTAAATTTTTTATTTATCAAATCCTAGTTTTCTATCAAAAGAAAACAAAAAGTAGAAAATGAGACAGCTTAATTCTACAAAAAGTACTACAACACTTTTTTTATGAAACGAAGGCAAAGATATCCTTGATGTATCCTGAACCCTGGGTATGGGGCTCTTATTTCATGAAATAGCAAAATTCATTAACCATATTTTCTCATTTTCCTTGTTTTTTCAGCACCTCATGAAAACCAGCCCGGAAGTAGTTAAGCGGTGGGTTAACGAAGCACAGGAAGCGGTGAACGGTGAGAACATTATGGTTCAGTATCATGCACTGGGCCTCTTATACCACATCCGGAAATCTGACCGCCTTGCTGTAACCAAACTGGTCAGCAAGCTGACCTCCATGGGATTGAAATCCCCTTATGCTGTTTGCATGCTTGTAAGTCGACCACACAAGTGTGTCATTTTTTTTTTGGCTCACGCTGAACTTTACTATATTTTCCTCATGTTTCTTAGATCCGCATCACCTGCCGCTTAATGGAGGAGGAGGATGCGGGTCCTGAGAGCGCTCACTTCGAGCTGATCCAGAGTTGCCTACGGCACAAAAACGAAATGGTGATCTACGAGGCAGCCCATGCCATCGTGAATATCAAGCGCATCACTAGTCGGGAGCTGGCACCAGCAGTCTCTGTCCTGCAGCTCTTCTGCAGCAGCCCCAAACCCACGCTGCGCTTTGCCGCCGTGCGTACTCTTAATAAGGTGGCCATGACTCACCCTGCTGCTGTCACAGCCTGCAACCTTGACCTGGAGAACTTGATTACAGAGACGAACCGCTCCATAGCTACATTGGCCATCACTACGCTTTTAAAGACAGGTAGCGAGTCCAGCGTCGACCGGCTGATGAAACAGATTTCATCGTTCATGTCTGAGATCTCGGACGAATTTAAGATTGTCGTTGTCCATGCTGTCAGGTGAGTTTTTCCAGGCTTGATCTCGGCTGCTGCCCAAGTTTTCCTTTAAGTTGAGGGTCTGTCAGTTAAGGCTGAACTAAATACCCCCGTTCCTAAAGGTAAATTTCTTGATGAGCCCAGCACATTTTCTAAATAAAATTCTGGGAAAAGAAAATTGCTAAAAATACTGTTTTCATATATCGATATAGGGCATGGAAACCATGTTTTTTTATGAAAATGGCGCTTAAATTTTAAATTTAATAAATCAGAATAAATTTTAAATTTCACACATCTCACGTTGCTAAGTCATTGATGCCACCTGGTGTCAGTTACAGACGTTTTTCTGAATTTAAATTTTGTTTCGAGTTCAGCAAATTAATTATACCAGTTAAGGTATGCATTTTAATTTTAAAGCATGAATAATTTATCAAGCTAGGACACAGATACATTTATATTAACGTCTCTTTTATTAATATTAAGCAAGTAATCTATAAATTTTCGAAACGCGATGATAAATTGCAGGTAGCTTACACCAGGTGGAAACAGGACCATGCAAAACACGCATGAAATTTGAAAACAATTCTTATTTATTAATTTTAAAAATAACCAGACATTTTTATAAAAAAAACATCGTCTATATGCACTAATCAATGAAAACAGTTTTTTTACCAACTTTTTTCCCCTAGAATTTTAATTAGAAAAGACGCTGGACTCGTGGGGGGTGATTAGATCAGCCTTAAATGTGGCTTATAGCTTTATATTTATGCCTACACCCACATATAACTATGAATAATTAATTTTTGCTTTTGATTTCATTTATTGTGTGGCAAGTTCCTTATGATAAGTGCTTAAAGTCTGATTAATCTCCATTTCCAATTTCCCAGATCTTTGTGTCTTAAATTTCCACGCAAGCACAGTGTGATGATGAACTTCCTGTCCACTATGCTACGCGATGAAGGCGGTTTCGATTACAAGCGGGCCATTGTCGACACCATCATTACCATCATTGAGGATAATGCTGAAGCCAAAGAGGCTGGCCTCGCTCATCTCTGCGAGTTCATTGAGGACTGTGAGCATACCAGCCTCGCTGTCCGCATCCTGCATCTGTTGGGAAGAGAGGGACCCCGCACCCAGCAGCCCTCCAAGTACATCCGCTTTATTTACAATCGTGTCATTTTGGAAGAGGCACCAGTTCGAGCAGGTAAATTTATTGTTTTGCACAATTCTTTGTACATGTATCTCTGATTTCATCAAAAAGCTCAATTTCTCCAATTTTGCTGATGACACCGATTGTTGAGTGGGTTACCCCCTTGCCTCTCGATCCCCGGCTGGACATAAACGCGAAACAACAAAAGCATGATGGACAAAATCCCTGAAGCCGGGTTTTCCTAGCTGCGCGTTTTTTGCGTTGCGTAGGGCACGAGACGGCGTGTGACTTTGCATTTCATTGGAGTTCTTGTGCCCTACGCAATGCAAAAAAAATGTGATTTTAGGAAAATCCGCCTGAACCTAAACTAAAAAATATTTTGTTCTGACGCGCTTTTATCGTTATGCACTTACGTTGGCGTGATTTTGTCGGTGCGTTTTTGACCTGCGCGCTTTTGTCGGGACACCGTTGTCAATGTCAAGTGATTGAAAAGATTAATTTCCAAAGTGATGGGTCTTTCGAAGGAGAGCATAAATTGAGGTTCTATGTAAATCCCCTTTGCTCTCTGCACGTTAAAGAACCTTCGAGAGGGGGTGGTAGTTTCAAATCGCAAGGAAAATATCCTGGTAGGTGAAGGAGGCCCCGTCCCTGGCGTTTAGCATGTCTGCGCAGAAATAGACCAATGCTAAAAATACAGTAAACAAACAAACTGTTTCGGCTGTTTTAGAATCCTTCAAGTCTCATCTTTTTCATTTATATTGTTTTTAATTTTTTTATTAAATTCATCACTATTTTATGACTATATTGTTTCGAATTGCTGTTTTTTCCAATGCATATCCAATTTTTGTGAAACTTCATTTAATTCTCCGATTATTTATTGAAATTTCATCATTACTGCAAATTAATCTCGCATTTCTTTGCCATAAGTTTTAAAAAAAAATTCATGTTGTCCTTGTATGCTATATCTACATGTATGTTATTATAATGGTATAGTGATTCTTTAACATACATGTATTGTTCATTTTCAATTGTTTTATACTTGTTTATAATACCCAAGTTTGTATAATTTCAGCGGCCGTCAGCTCTTTGGGCAAATTTGGGGCACATGCCGAGGAACTGTTGCCAAACATCCTTGTTTTGCTACGACGCTGCCTCTTGGATTCTGATGACGAAGTGCGGGACAGAGCCACTTATTACATCAAGATCCTGGAGCAGAACCAGAAAGCGCTGTACTCTCAGTACATCCTAAATTGTCAGTAGTTCAAGGCAATTTTTCTGAAAAGCAATATTGAGGCAGAAATGTTTTTACCAACTCTGCTTAACTTCCAGCACTGCAGGTTTCCATCATTGGCCTGGAAAAGGCGCTCCACCAGTACACCCTGGAACCATCAAAAGCTCCATTTGACATGAAATCAGTGCCATTGGCAACACAGCCAATCACAGCAGAGGAGAGACGACCTGCAGGTATAATTTTTGCTACCAAATTTCATAAGTTTCATATTTGGTGATCATAATTAGTTATTGGTAAACATGATTAATATAAGTTCCGAATCATCAACTAACTTATGTACGATAGAATGTTTCAATTGGTGACGTTTTATTTATTTAACTGTTCTTGTGTGTTGTTTTCAAATCTTTTATTTTTTTTTATAGTCCGATGAATCTTGTATTTTTTTTATTGCAGCTTTGGGTCCTGATACTGGCGTGCCGGCCAAGCCTCAAGAGAAATTGGTCCAATCTGTACATGAAATATATGCAGGTTTGTATCGATCTTGTCATTATTTCCAAAAATATGTTTTATCAAAAATTGTGTTGCAAGCGGAAATCGAAATGCTTATGAATTATTTCTACTGAATGTGGTATGTTTACAGGCATCCCAGCCATCTGATATATTTCCTATGAATTCCTATATTTTTAAAGATTTAAAGATTAAGTAGTGGCACGGAGAAAATTGTCAACAATTAACGTGCCATCTTCAACCGATTTATGTCTACATAAACCGTCTACATAAATCGGTTGAAGATGGCACGTTGGTTGTTGACAATTTTCTCCATGCCACTACTAAATCTTTATATCCTATAATCAACCGTGAATTTCTCAGTATAACGTCCTATATTTTTGATGTCGTCCAATATTGTCCTATATTTTCTATAATTTCATAAACTTTTGTACAGGATTGTAATAACCAGGGTGACAAACAAGTCCTAAAAGCCCTAAATACCATCTGAATAATCGAATAATTGTTGTATAAAATGTTTTAAAAGTTGAAGTTGCCTTAGTCCAGAAAATGCTTGCTATTATAGTGATGCAGATAAGCAAAAAATTGTGCAATTTATGATAAAAGCATGATGTTTGGAACAGAATGTTGATTAAGTATAAAACTGATTAAGAACTGGCCTTTAAAGGTCCAATGCACCCCTGTAAGGGGGATGGGAGCCCTTTTTTGACAGTTAAAATAGGGACCCCAATTCTTCTTTTTTTTACAAATTACGAATCTGATGCGCTAAAATCACAGTAAATTTTGTCCTAATTTTGGCATAAATGCAAATTGAAAATAATTTTCTATAGTATATATTGAAAAAGTGTTTGCCATCCTATGCTGTAATTCCTATATTTTCAAAGAAAATGTCCTATAATTCCGTTATTTTTATCCCTAAAAGTGGTTGGGATACCTGTATAATGTAGGAAAGCCTTAATTAGTGAGACATATACCCAAATGTGCATTGCAAAGTTATTGTCATCTCATTCACATAAAGCTGTAACATATGAATTACAATGAATTTTGATTCTAGGACAATAAGGGTGGAGTCTTTTGAAAGTGCATTGTATTATATTGCTATAAAACAAAAACCAGGAGCCACATTTTCAAACTCACACAACTAAAATTGGCAACGCACTCCCGTCCACTGATTGGTTGGATTCGATAAGCTGATCGAGGAGATTCAATCAGGGAACGGGAGTGCGTTGCCAATTTTGGTTGTGTGAGGTTGAAAATGTGGCTCCAGTTACAAGTGAAAATTAATGAAAAATCTCAGTATTCTAATTATGGTCATTTTTCTCATTGATGGTAGCTTTGCATTCTATAAAAACAAGAAAATGGGCAAGGTGTTGTGAAAACAATTTCATTATCTATTTTTTTTTTGTAGAACAACTGGGCGCCATCCGTCAGTTTGAGTCACTGGGTCCACTATTCAAATCTTCCCCTCCTGTCCAGCTTACCGAATCCGAGACAGAATATGTGGTCCAATGCGTTAAGCATCTGTTTGCCGAACACCTCGTTCTGCAATTTGACTGCACCAACACCCTGGACGACCAGATTTTGGAGAACGTTAGTGTTCAGGTAGAGAACTCGGATGCCTTCGAAGTGGTGCAAGTGGTGCCCTGCCCAGTACTCAAGTACAATGTGAGTGGAACCACCTACACTTGCATAAGGCTGCGTGATGATCCACTCGCTGTCACGGGCACCTTTAGCAACGTCCTAAAATTCAAAGTGAAGGACTGTGACCAGTCTGGTGAGCCTGATGAGGAGGGATACGATGATGAATATGTGGTGAGTATGCAGTAATAGTACAATGGGGATCGAAAAATGATGCACAAAAATATTTTTGTTATTTTTACCTGTGACATATTTCACCAAAAAGATTGTTTCTCTTTACTTTTCGATCTCCCCTCGTACGCAATTTTAATGATACATCTATTTAAACAAAGTAATAAACTGTAAATGCAAAATGTGCATCATAAAAGAAAATGGTTCAATTGGTGCTTGCGCGGTCGCATCAAAAGCGGTCACACTTAAATGGTCGGATTCGTCCCACAACGCATCTATGCTTCTCGCCAAAACGGCTTTTCTGTATGAATTAAAAAGTATTAGTAAGCTTGTGGTAAACTAATTGTATGCAGATAGTAAGGATGCGCACGAATATTATCTTGCCACCTTTTTATCCAATTCCGGTAACTTTTATGTTATGGGATTTCAGAGGCGAAAGGTTAACACAATAGGACTAATCATGGCCGCAGGAATGCTTTGAATGCCATTTTATAATAGGCTCCGATGGAGTCATAACACAGCATGGCACATCAAAGGTGATGCCCGCCTGCCCAAGCTTCAGTCAACTAATTAAAATCGTGGGTAAGATTCTGGATGTGAGCACCCTTCTGTGGTTAAACAAAAAGTTTAACAAAAGCCCAATTTTTAATTAACATTATATTAACAAAATTGAACACATGACCAGTCGTTTAAGTGTGACAATTAAGCACAGGCACGACCATAGGTACATTTAAGGTATACATTTAAGTATTTCCAAAAAAATGGAAAAAGTTTTTAACTTCAATCATTCAGAAATCCATTGAACTATCAGTGTATTTATTTCTATAAATACAATTTTTTTACATGTTAAAATCTGGAACTTACACATATATTTTTAAAAATTATCAGTTGGAAGATGTAGAGCTCACAGTGGCTGATCACATGCAGAGGATAATGAAACCTAACTTTGCCGCTGCTTGGGAGGAAGTGGGACCAGAAAATGAGCTTGAAGATACATATGCACTTTCCACCATGAAAACAATAGAAGGTATTACATTGTACAGTGAATATATAATTAAGATGTGGCATTGGCAACACTTTAAAATATCATACTTTAAAAGTCAGCGTCATTTTTATAATATATATATATATACATGTAGTATGTAAATGCCAAAATCCTTTTGCGCGTAATATTGGATATCATCCAAGTCATAAATGAAATATATTTACTTTACAATTTTTTGAATGCCCCTAACCTCCCCCCTTGATTAAGGGGGAACTGAACTGCATGTTTTGCTATGGGGAAATTTTAAAACATACTTTTAAAAAAACTACTTGTTATA
>JAQGCC010005801.1:0-11044 GCA_034698905.1 Xestoiulus laeticollis
TTTGGTTCCCAACTGAATGCATGTTTAGTATTATGTCTTATCTGCCTTTGCCTTGGTAATTGACGTTCCGCCTTAGTTTACTAATAACTAATTCTTGTTAGTTGAACGTGACAGTTGCACTGACAAGATCATAGAGGATATATAGAGCGTTTGGTTTGTGGTTCTCAAAGATGGCCGATAGTACATGGGTTACAAATTAGCCGAGGTGATTATCTAGTTACTAGCAGCATTCTTACCAGGGATAATTTAAAAAAATAAATTTTTATACTGAATTTAATCTCACGTGCATTTTAAAGGTGCCTCTCCACATGAGAGGAAATATAGAAAAGAACCTCTCGAGAGCTGTTTCTCTCATGTGGAATCTATGATAGTCCAAAAGCATGTTAAGCGCCCCCTAAACAAACTTCCCGCAGGCACAGTATTACGACGCAGGATGGCACGTAAGGCAGCCTAGTCCGCCAATTAGATCCCTGCATGTAGCATTCCAGCAAATCTCTGTCGCATCATGGAGCGGACAATTTAACAAACATTGGTGAGTACCAGTCAATGGGTCGGCTTAAGCCCCCTTCGCACCGCATGCAAATCACTGCCAACGCTAAAAAACCGCCATCTTTGTTTTATGGCTCGTCTTATTTCAAAGATGGCTGTCGGTGCACAAGGCTGCCGTCTACCTGAAAATGTCCACCTAGTGGCAAACGTGGAAAACTATTGTCCGTCACGTGTAAATGCCGATCTCTCGACGTAACGTAGTGATTTCCGTTACGGTGAGTGATTCGCGTTTGGTGCGTGGGGAACTTTAGTGGTGACGCTTGAATCCTTGAAGTCGGGAGACCAGCGTTTGACCCTCGGAGGCTATCCTGTTTGTGGTTTTTCGTGGTTTCCCACAACCTACCTTAATCGCCCATATAGGCACTTATAGGCAAATGCCGGGATAGTTCCCTAAAATGCGGCCACAACCATACTCCTAACATTAAAAATCTGTCACTTTGCCCCCCTGCCACATGGCATGATAAATGCTGACTGCAGTGTAACGAATTGAATTGAATTGACGGGTGTGTGGCCATACAAACAGTGGGCCAAACCATTCGCCTGTGGGATGGTGGGTCACTATCATTAAACTCGCCTGTCAGTTGGGGAACACTTTTTCCTGTAAGCCATAGACTTTCAGTTGTATATTTAAATGTTTCCTATTTTTTTTTTTATAAAATGCACGGATGAGTGCTTTTCAGATGTCTCCCCTGCTCCGAATAGGGATTCTCAATATCTCCTATTCCGAAGAATAAATCATTTGTTATTCCGCTCTCGGGTTTTTTTTTTTACATGAGTTTCTTACCAGAGACGGTGATTATTAGGCATTTTTAAATTCTTCTCACCATCAGGGGATTTGTTCTTTCTATACATATGGCATTCGTGTTTTTCCATCACCAATAAATATGGCTCAACCATATCCCTCGTTGTGTGTATGTATAGGACCATAGCCCCCTTTTCGTGTAATAATAATGCAGATTTACGCGAAAAGTCGGTCTGTTTTTACAGTTCAACTTTTTTTTACTTCAAAAACAGTTTTACCCCAGTATTATAACGTGAATACTCGAAGACAAAACGATTGTTTAGAGTAAAAAAATCTGAAAGGATGGGTTATAAGTCCCCCCCTTCGATGCTCAATGAACCGGAATCCATGTTTACAAGATAGGGGTGAGAAAAATGGTTCCTTTGGGATCAATTTCGGATACGTATTACATAGGCGCGGGTAATATGGGACCCCCTTTCCCGCTCCCCGTTGCCCCGGGTAACTATATATTTATATGCATCGAATATAGCGGGGGGGGGTGCCCCCCCCCCTCTCCCATATACGCGATTTCCATCTCACCCCACGACGATCGTTACACACCCGATATGCACGGGTCGAGGGGGGCCAACGAGGGATTTGGGAATATCCTTTAACCCCCGCAAATCTAGAGCTGGCAATACACACACACATGTATACAAAAAATTGCTTATAACGATTGGATAGAACGAATTTGCAGGTGTCTATATGAGAAAATAGGGGGCGCTTGGGGGATCCACTGTATATGGGAGAAAACCCCTGTTAATAATTTAAAGGGATATGCCGAGCGTATTTATAAAAAATGTATCTGAGATCAACTGGACTTAATAATTTACTCCCATATTAATATTAAATAATTGACCGGGCAATGGATCCTCAGGGTGCTTCTGGAGGAGGGGCAGGTTCAAAGGTCGTTGACGTCTTTATCTTGGTGTAGCGGGTTTGAATCTGGGAATATTGCACGGGGATTACCCGTAATTAAACTGATGCACCACTATGGCAGGGTGCCCACCCACATGGTGAGCATGTGGTGATATGGCGACTTAGCAGTTTATGGCTTATTGCACGAGGGGATATTATTAATTTGCATGTAGGCTTACTCGTCTCTTGCAGCAACCGCGTATGCTGCATTGTCGACATATCGCCACTTGCTCACCACCTTAGTGGACACACTGCCTAAGGTTTGTTATAAAATATGGCCGCTTTGGAGCAAAACGAAGCAGTCATTTTGAAACTGTCTTGTACTACACAGTACAAGTTTTAAGTCATACGGTAGACTAACTGCGAGGTCAGGTGTGCGGAATTTTCCTAGTGCGGAAATTAAATTTCCTAGGACACAATTCGCAGTACCAACATTATACGCAATTTAAACAGTCCATCTTCATCGCTTGATACTGCAACCTATACTCTCCCCTGCAAGTTTTCAATTTGTATTTGCCACTAGGTGGCGCTACCTACTCGCGCATGCGCAGTTTGATAATGCGGATCTTGTCCATTGATACACTACAAGTCGACATGTTTGAGCGTATTACATGTTGTACATTATATGGTTTTCCAAAAATGAATAGTAAATTAAATTTAATAATTTATATACATATGTTTATTTTTTATTGTAAATTATTACTAATGCTAGAAGAATTACTTGTACATGTACATCTATATTTATTTGAGCAAATCTTTTTTGTTGTTGTTGCATCAACAGAATAAAAATTGAAAGCAGAACATTATTTGGAACTTCCAAATTAAAAGGTTACAATAAAAATTGTAACGCGGACCTTGTCCATTGAGATTTTTGGATGTCCTGCGTATTGGACTTAATAACGTTGATTTTCCTCATAAGGAAGAGAAAAAAAAGGGGTTGACGCAAAAGGGCATTTTAATGGGTTTGATGCGCTTTTGATGGAGTTTGGCTATGAAGAGCGCCATTAAAGCAGGGCCTAGCGTGCACGTTTATGCTTGGGAGTATTAAGGACATCAAATGGAATTAGGGAGATTTAGAATCGCTCATCGCTCGCCTTATGCGGCGTTTTTAATCCGGAGAAATGAGCCGAGAAACGAAATAAAAATTCAAATTGGAGCCATAGAGAGAAGTGGTTAAGCGACGCAATTCATGATAGAAAAGAAAAATTTCCCCAAGTGCATGGCGTTAGAAAATGGGAGCATTTCTGAATGTCGTCTTTATGTTCTGAAATTAAATTTAAATCCCACGTCTATACATTGCAAGTAAAGGTGCTTTTCATCCATCCTCGTTTCGGTCCCATCTCAAATGACTTACTAATGACTCCTATATGGCATCAAAACTCAAATTGGTCGTGCATGCAACATGGATGTCGGTTTTCAGCTATGTTGAATTTCGTGACCAAACCTATATATAGACCTCAACAGGTATATACTGTGAACTTTAACAAAATTATATGAATTAAAAACTTAGTATACTTTTTCCAAAAAAATACAGTATGGAAACCTTGATACAAATTTGTGTTTTGTCCTATTTGAAAATATGTATAATTACAATTTGTAGCTCGGTTTTCGGTTATGGACGAAATCGATTCAGTTATGGCTTTAGCCCCGCTCACGTATTCTATCTTGTTTTAAACGAGGAAAAAAATCCTAGAAGGATGTATTCATATAAGACAAGTTGATAAAATGTGTGACCTCGCCAAATTTAAAAAAAAGATGAGTTTTGTTTTTTAACAATAAGAAATAAAGTGAGGGGAATGCATATTGGACGCCACCTGCTGGTGGAAGTTAAATAAAGCGCCATTACGATGACCACTGAACACGTGATGTAAATGAAGCGCCGTGGGTGCATTCAGCGTTTAAATTTCAGCCAGGACGTAATCGATTCAGTGATCACGTCTATAACCGTTAATTAGCACATATTCTATCTTGTTTTAAGCGAGATAAAAATCAGACAAATTCCTAGATGTACATGTATTCATATAAGCCATTTAAGTTGATCAAATTTAAAGGATGAAATAAAAAATAAAAGTGAGGGTATATGAATCCTGATCGTCTCCTGCTGGTGGAATTTAAATAAAACGCTAGGCCCTATTTATTAATCCGCTGAAATGACGTCACTCACTCATGTGCTCAAGAAAAGTATTTTAAACAATTTGTCCGATTTTTATTTCGTCTAAGACAAAATACTGTTTCAAAGGATTTTTGCTGCATTGCAATGAACCAAAAGCATGTTATTCGAGGATATAAGTGCAGTATTGAATTCTCCCCTTAATTCCCCTTCCTCCCCCCCCCCCCACATTTTTTTTTCTGTACGCCCCTCACGAGGAGTAAATAGATTGGTGCGAGGGTGAATGCGTGTGGGGGTGGGCAGGTCAAATGTAGCGATAATTGAGTCTTTCCGAATTCAAACTTTTGTAAATCCCCGTTTCGCGTCAATAATATTTAAATTTTGTATCGGATTGGAGCTTTTCGGACATCCATAAAATTCGTTTCCCCCACTTCCATTTTTCATCGCGTTTCCCCCACTTTTAAACAGCTCTTCCGGAAGACCTTGCAAACCAAGGGATAAAAAACGATGGACATTGAAGGGGGGGGGGGGGTACTTAAAGGTTGGTCAGCAGTGCGCATGTGCACTTGCACATTTCCAGCGATTTTATGCATATCAGTTTT
This sequence comes from Xestoiulus laeticollis, assembly GCA_034698905.1. Classification (NCBI taxonomy): domain Eukaryota; kingdom Metazoa; phylum Arthropoda; class Diplopoda; order Julida; family Julidae; genus Xestoiulus; species Xestoiulus laeticollis. The sequence continues at coordinate 4,961 of JAQGCC010005801.1, forward strand.
CATTTAGGACATACAAATGCGGATCGTACATGTAAGACTTAAGGGCTGTCCATAAATGACGTCACACGATTTTGTCTGATTTCGTTCCCTCCCCCCCTCCCCCATGTCACACTTAGTCACAAAAAGTCAGACCCCCATCCTCTTGAAAACTGGTTATTGTCATTGTAATTTGTATGTATAATGTGGCGCTGCATTCTGATATTGCAGGAGAATACATGTATTCAAAATGAGGTAATGGAAAACTGAAATTTACAAGAAATATTTTGATTAAACTTGTTATTTAAAGTAGCGCATTTTGATTTTTTTTATGTGACGTCATATTTCTTAACCCTCCCCCCCTAGTGCGTGACGTCATTTATGGACGGCCCCTTGCATGTATGATCACTCGTGTGATCATGTATACAATAAACATTCATGTCCATGTGTTTTCTACCTATGTGGGCAATGGCATATGTTTGGCGAATATGATACAGTGCCGCCTCGGTAATCCGACACCATTGGGTCAAGCAATTAATATGGGACTGCAGATACATGTACGCGCTTTCTTGATTAGCTGTAAATTATTTGCTTAGATATCTAATTTAACTTGTTTTTATAAAGTTAAACACAAAACAAACAAACAGGATGATTTCTAGCCAGAAACTCAAGCCGTGGTATAAGGCAGTGTGACCACCAAGACGGTGAGCATGTGGTGTTATGGCGACATTGCAGCGTGTGAATGTTGCACGAGGCGAATACACGCAAAGTAATAGGATCGCCTCGTGCAACGTGTCATATGCCTTAAAGTCGCCATATCACTACATGCTCACCATCTTGGTGAACACCCTGCCTTAGAAATTAACTTTTTAATCGGCAGAAAAGTGTCGGATTATCGAGACTGCGTGTGGGTTTTTATATTATCCTAGATATGGGACTGTCCATAAATGACGTCACGCGATTTTTGATATACGGAAAAAAAAAGTCTGATACTTTTTGTACAGACTTCGTAGATTCAGATATACCAGGGAAAATTGTTTTAAAAACTGGAAAAGTCAAGGAAGTTAAAAATAGCATTTCTTGAGGGATCCTGAAGACAATCGCGTGTGCAGCGCCCCCTTTAGGCCTCTATTAGCCTCGTTCGTCTCATTGCTTAATGGCTCTTCCTTAGCCAAGGTTGTTGTTGTTGTGTTGTTTGGACAGTTGCCAGACGTCCGAGTTGGAAGGCGGTGATAGCCCCAGGCCAGAGCGGCGCACGACCGTCACCCCTCAAACTATTCGTCGAATGGGTGACGACGGTATGACAAAAAACAATAAAAAAAGTACTAAGAAATAGCAAAAATGCGTCGAGGCGGTGAAATCTACTAAAAATCCCCTTGGAAGTAGGACGGGGGAATAGACTAAAATGTCCGTTTTGAAAAAAGCCCACATTAAGGGATTATTCCTTCACCGTCCTTGACCACCCACCATGGCCGCCATCAGACTCGGGTCCCACTGAAGCTGGAAATTTTAAAATTTCCATTTTTTTTGTTTTTTTCCAAACTCAATTTGGCTATAGTGTTTGCATCTCGTATAAGAGAAGTTCAGGATCCACACATTCCAGTTGCTGCCCATATATTGTTCTTTCTGCCATCTTTTGAGAACCTAGAATGCCTGCACTTCCGGTTCTTTACAACTTCCGCTAGCCAACCATTTGATTTGTTTTACATATATTTTAAAGGAAAAAGTTTCATTTGACTATTAACTTCTTGTACTATGGGAATTGCACAGTGAGGACGTTACAAAAACGTGTGTCAAAGGCAGGGTGCTCACCAAGATGGTGAACATGTGGTGGCATGGCGACTTTGTGGCATATGCACGTTGTACGAGGTGATCGTATTAATTTGCATGTACTCGATCGCCTCGTGCACATACCACATACTGTACATGCACATGTACTGCAAAGTTGGCGTATCACCACATGCTCACCATCTTGGTGGATATGGTGATATGGCTCGTTGCACGAGGCCATCGTACTAGTGTACATGCACTCTCTCCTGCAGCATGCCATATATCACCACATACTCACAGGCCATTAAGATGATGAGCATGTGGTGATTTGGCACACGACCATGCTATTAATGTACAAGTACTCGCCTCCTACAACATGCCATATGCTGCAAAGTCGCCATATCACCACATACTCGCCATCTTTGTGGACACCCTGTCTAAGGCAAGAAAATATGGAATGTGGTGATATGGCTCGTTGCACGAGGCCGTCGTACTAATGTACATGCGCACTCCTCCTGCAGAATGCCTTATAAATTTGAATCACCACGTTTACAGGGTGCCCATCAAGATGTGAGCATGCGGTGATATGGCGACTTTGTTACGTATGGCACGTTACACATGGCCATGTTATTAATGTACATGTACTCGCCTGCTACAACATGCATTATGCTGCAAAGTCGCCATATCACCACATGCTGACCATCTTGGTGGACACCCTACAGTCAAAGGCAGGGTAATATGGCATGTGGTGATATGGCTCATTGCACGAGGCCGTCGTACTAATGTAAATGCGCTCTCCACTGCAGCATGTCAAATAAACTTGAATCACCACGTGTTAACAGGGTGCCAATCAAGATGGTCAGCATGTGGTGATCTGGCATGGCGAGGAGGCCATCCTATTAATGTACATGTACAGTATGTGCTTGCCTCCTGCAACATGCCATATTACCACGTACTCGCCATCTTGATGGGCATCCTGCATTCACAGGAGAGGCTAGTATAGCTCCATCCAGAAATATTTAAGTTGATTTGGGCAGACATTTTTGGGTACTTCTATCAGAACCTTTCCTATGAGTACAAGAGGTACAGAAGTGGCCGACAGTAGCGCCATGCGGCGTCGGATGACGGCAGAACTACATTCCTGCATGGTGAATTTCTGAATGACGTCTCTGCCTTTTTTATTTTCACGTGTTTTATGGTCGTTTCCTAAAACAGGTTTTTTCTTTTTTTAGCAAAAGTAACATTTCACAACCTACCATTAGATTTTAAAACGCGGTCGCGTGTCTCCAAATGTGAATGACCAGTGGCCAGCGCCATCTAGAGTCCACCATGGTCCCCATCTCGTGCATTTTCATTTATATTTCATTTCCACAATTTTTTAGCCCCAATTCCTTTATTTCATCTCCCCCCACCCCTTTTTGCATCCTCCTTCCCTGGTTGCGCCCCCTATGATCACGTCGTGTTCCCAACTCTTATTTCGTATCCCATCCCCCTTCCCCCCCTCCTCCCCCCTTATATTTTTATGAGTGTTTTGAGGTCGGAAGCTGCAGCATCTGTTTATGGTCGAAAATACATTTTTGAAAATTTGAATTGCAGATTTGCATACATGACTTTTTGCGGTCTATATGCGGTTCATCGCATTGGGGGGAGGAGAGGGGGGTTTAAGGGGAGGCGACGAGGTAGTAAGATGGATATTTTAATGTCGTGCCGAAAATGCATACTTTGCTTGGCCCGACCTTATTTCGGGTTGTTATTTTTTTTTTTTCTTCTCTTTTTCAAATGCCACCCCCTCCCCTTCAGTGTCCCTCCATCTTGTTACCCCCTGAAGACGACTTTACTGCAAATGCAATATTTGATTTATGTTTTGAGGTTGGAAAAATGGGAGGGGGCGACGTAAAGGAAAAAGGCCTTTACTCCTTGTGCGACGTAAAATCCTGGTGATAAATAGATGCAAACTCACTTTTCTGTGTTGTTGCTTTAAATATACGATTTGTATTTCAACCCCTGGTTTCCAGAGAATGACCATCGATGCCATCTAACGAGCGTTTCTGTATAAGGATTTTTTCTCATCAGCATGGTAGCATTGTACCACAGTATAGGAACCAGTAACACCTGATTCACACCAACGTTGATGTGGATCAAGAAAACTTTTGCGTGTTAATTCACACCGCAGAACTCAGTTAAACTGGTCACATGACATAGTATACAGGGCCATACTAGGTCATGTGACCAGTTTAAATGAGTTCTACGGTGTGAATTAACACGCAAAAGTTTTTTTGATCCACATCAGTTGATCTACATCAACTTTGGTGTGAACCAGGTGTTATGCTCACTAGAGAAATTCTTGGGTGGCCGAAAATGGCCGACTATTGCCAACGCGCTAGCATTGCCACCTGCTGGTAAAGTAGCAAAATAAAGCATCACGCGCTCTCATTTGAAAATTCTATGCTATTCTATCAGTGTGATTCTATTGTATCAAATGGCCACGCATGCGCAGTATATGCATAGGTTGAATGTTCCGCTACTTTGCCACTATGGTGCGCTGCGAGCGCGTCGGCAATAGTTGGCCACCCAAAATTCAACGGTGCCAATAAAGAGTGAGCATACTGGTTCCTATACTGTGATGGCACCAACTCCGCCACAGAAAGGATAGCAATAGTATTGTGTCTGCACCACCAAATACCGCACTAAGGAATGGCAACTAACAGCGCTTTTTGGTACCTTTTCTTCCTGCCCAAAACAATGTTTTGTTTGGTGGCCAGCCTCATGACAATTTTGGTTGCAACAGTTTTGTCTGGGCCTCAAAAGATTTGTTTGCGGCAATGTGCGACCGGCCTTATGAAGCACTACTGCGCATACATTCACACCAAGTCATGTGACTAGCGTCACTCTATATTAGCGCATGTATAATTGAAGTAGGTGGCGCTGCTAATTGATCAACCAATCTCAGCTTCCTAAAACATCCACAAGTGACGTCATAGTGTAACATCTTCAGGAAGGACAAAAGACAAGATAATTGCGATGCAAATGACTTTAATTAACTTGATGAACTTTACAAGTGTAAAAACGAACTTGCTAGAATGCAATCCAGACAAAGACTGCTGATGCCAAACATGCATCTAAAGCGAGTAAGGTGGCCGCCATCTTGGAATACAAGATGAGGCGCCATCATGGAATGCGTACCTTACATTAGGTCGTTTCGATTCCCTATAGTGCACTACATAGAAGACGTGATCCCTCATAGTTATCACAGATCAATTTTACAGAACCAGCTGAACCTGCAAGTATCACTCTCCCTCCAAGCAGCGCAGCTTGTTGTTCGGTCCCAATGGTGTGCGCTAATCACAAGTTTTGCAGTATGATTAACGTAATGGTGTCTCCTTTTAGGAGCCCCTGAATCAAAGGGTTTACTACTCATTCAGATTTTTGTCATTAGCTTTGGCTGCATGCAAGTATTCTATAATTAGCGCATGCTTTGAAGCATGCTACAGAGTTCCATTTTGGGTTATTTTGAATTTGAAAAATATGTTCCAATGTGTGTTCAGAAAGAGATTTGATTTTGACCAAGTAGGTTGTAATATAGTCTTCAATTCACTATAAATAATTATAAATTAAGTTCTAAACAAGTGGCAGACCAACAAGATTTATCCGAATTTGGTCTGCTTCGAGTTGGTGTTTTTCAAAGTTCAAAAATGACCAGCGTTACGATGACGTCACGCTCGCCTTTTTTTCAAGGTGCTCTTGTGCGTGGTCAGTTCTCTGGAATTCCTTTGCAGCTAGTTGTCCTCATTTCTTCTTAATGGCGTCGTTTAAAAACACGTCGCAAGCATCACGCCATCTCTCGGATTAAACTTGCAAATGAGAGATGATGCAACGGCGCTCCGGTGCATTACGCGTTTGTGTGGCGTAATTAAGAAGTGATGGTGCGGATGGAATTATTCAAAAGGCAAACTGAGGTCGTTTTTGCTTTATGGGGTTGTCTTTTAAGGGATGAATACCCCCTTATCTGTCCTCATTGAAACCTCTCTCTACATTATGTGTTTTAGGGGATTTCCTGCCATTTTTTTCTGAAATTTTATCTTTTTCATCCTCAAGTGGTTGTTGCTTTGTAAATCCAAAAGTAACTACATGTATTGTCTTTCCTGTTCTGTAACTGGTGACATCATTGATCTCTTTAATTTGTAAATATTATACAGTAAAACCTGTTAAAAGTGCAGGGTTCGCCCAAACCTGGAATAGTCAGGGAAATTAGAAAGGCCTAGAAAAGTCAGGGAAATCAATATTATTTGGATAAAGTCAGGGAAATTCAGCATGGTTCTCTGAAACACAAGTCCTTCT
>JAQGCC010005802.1:0-11043 GCA_034698905.1 Xestoiulus laeticollis
CCTCAAACAGGGCATCGAATTTAATTTAAATTCTAGAATTATAAAATTTGCACATTAATATCTCGTGCGAAATTTTTTTTAAAATTAAAAGCCTTGTTTGAGGCTAGCCAAACGCGCGTTTCCAGGCTTTTAGCCCCAGGCCACACTACATAGGCTGGAAACGCGCTTTTGGCTAGCCTCAAACAAGGCCTTTAATTATAATAGAATTTATGCACGAGATATTTTTGTGCGTATTCCTAACGCACGTGCAAATAAAATTAAAATTCGATGCCCTGGTTGAGGCTAGCCAAACGCGCGTTTCCAGCCTAGTGTGGCCTGGGGCTTAAACTGTATTTGACACTCGTTTACCTAACAGAATAAGAGTTGTTGAGATTGCTGTTGTTCAGAATGCTCTCTTCATGTTCCCCACCACCAGAAGTGTCTTCATCAGACCCTAAATCAGAGTCGACCAGGGTCTCTTGGTCCCCTCGTTTTCGACTACGTCGCCTCCAATTACAAATGCTCCCTCGGCTCCCCCGACGTTGAAGAGGGGATCCTCCTTGGCCACCCACGCTTCCTTTACGTTGAAGACGACTTGAAAAAACGATGGAAGATGCTCATCAAGAACAGACCTTCAAGATTGATAGTCACACCTGCATCAGCAATAGCATACCTGGGTGATGGACTCAAACTATCCTTCCGATTCAAAGGACCGGAATCGGGGCTGAGACTTCCCCTTCTGGTAGTCTGAGGACTATGAGTCTGGGTTCCTCCGAAGTGCACCGATAATTGGGTGTTTGAAGCACGACTGTTCAGATTCGAGGAATTGGATAGACTGGGAATGCTCAAAGCAGAAGATTGCTAAGATTGGAAATTTGACACATGAATCAATGGACAATTTCAAAATATAGAGTCGAGATGTCATTTAAAGGTACTTGCCGAAGATCTGTCGATGGTGTCCAAAGACATGGCACTCCTGTTGAATCCTGCAGCTGGAGAAAGCATGTGGGCTCCCAGGTCCCTCATGATGGGCTCTAGGGTGGCATTGGGGGAGCCTTGAGGGGTGGCAGCAGTGTGGGTTATCATTGGGGGCAAACATGGTGCATCTGGGGATTTTGGTTCCGATCTCTCAGATTTAGTGATGGCTACTGCAGGTGGTAAATTCAACATTCTTGTTTCTGAAAACAAATTTTCGAAAAATAATGAAACATAATGCAGCGAATCTCTTCTACAGAGTTTTATAAAATTTTGCAGCACGTTTGTGAAAAACATACTACTAAAGTATCCATACCACAAACCGTACCTCTGATAATGTTACATTTTGGGTCGTTATCATCATCGAATTGCTTCAATTTTTCCAATTCCCTTTCCTTATCTTCCAAATCTTGACTTTCGTTTTTACAATCTTCTCCTTTAGTCAGACTCTCATGGCTAGATTTTTTCTCTTCTCCCTAACATATAAATGTAGAGTTGTTTAGACATGATATTAAGAAATAATTCGCATATTTCATCATTTGCTTTTCACAGATTATAAATATTAAGCCTTAGTTTCTGCACCCACTTGTGGGTTATTAGCCCTTGCTTGACATTTCCAACATGGCCGCGCCCTTCTGAAACTGTTGCAGCAAGTACCAGATGTGCCAACAAATGGTAGCTTATGGAAAACAAGGTGGCGGCCATGTTGGAAATGCAAATTCAAAATTTACAATGTCTTAAATGTAAATGTAGCTTTTAAATTTCACCAATTAATCCACGTTTAAGAATGTCTATAGGTTAGCTAGGCATGAATCAACATTATTATTTCAATGATGTAATATGCGAATATCTTGATTTCACAATGACATCTGAGCAAATTAGTTGGCTTACTTTGGTTCTACAATGGTTTATCTTAGTTTCTGATAACTACATAAACACGATCTATATACAAACAATCCAAGATTCCAGTAAACCAATGCAAATGCTCGCAAATTTGTTTGAAAACAATACTATGAACAATACCGACAAATTCCATATATAACAATAAAACGCATTACTAATAAACACCACTATTTCATGTCCATAAACGACAATACAACGGAGGATAAACTACAATCACTATAGTTTATTAATGAAGTTTAGTAATAACAAACAAAGAACATAGCTTAAAATTTGAATAAAGACCGGTTGCACGATACTTCATCTAATCACTTATATAACAAAGTTCTCCAGAAATTACACTTAGTAATTTCAGCGATTACACTTAGTATAATTGCTACAACCGGTCATATCATGTTACTATCGTGTTACTAACGTGTGGTTTCCATCCTTTTTCTCATGCAATATTGTGTGATGAATTTAGTTTTAAAAATTATCCATATCGCGATTTGTGGCATGATTCCAGTGATTTTGAAAAAAAAAAAAAATATAGTGTTATGTATACCAAGCAAAAAAAACCAATATAGGTGTATTTCATGCATTTCGTCATTAGAATGCAGTGTGTAGTACAATGTCTAAGAGACAAACATCTATTTGATAGAAGAACACGCTTCAAAAAAAACAAAATAAATGTAGACAGCACAGTAATCACATCAAACCAAACAATTCAACGTAAATATAAAATAAATTAAAAAAAGGTTTTCAGAGAGAAGAAAAGCGAAGACATTTAAGCTGCATTTTAAAATTATTTAGAAATTTTGTTTGAATAAATTCAATAAATCTAGCAACTTCTGAATTGCTAAATTTGCAGTGTATAAATTTACAAATGCTGATGTTAAATGGCTACTATAAACCTAATAGCAGACGTCTTGAAAAGATTTTAAGATAATTAACCAGTTATAAAAACCATAATTAATCAGACTATCTAATATTTTAAATAAATATTTTACCCCTAAATTTATATAGCAAACTTTAACACTTAAGCCTGGCGCTTACTGTAGTTTCCTAACATTAATGGATTTTGAAAATTGTCTTAAAAAATGCAAGAGAAGAGATGTGGAGCGAGAAGAATTGGTGTTATAACAATGCCCCAAACAAATGTAGGCACTAAATAAAAAAAAATATAGAAAAGAAAGATTTGCACAAAAAAAAAATAAGAATCTGGCAAGAATTTGTGGAAATACCAATGCAGGAAAGTCCATTGTCATGCAAAATATACAGAAGGAATGACGTTGATGGCTTTTTAATGAGGTTAATTACCTTCTTTTTTTCAAGAGCTTTCATGGCTAGGTGTTTTTCCTCGCACTCATATTCATGTCGCTATAAATGTGCAGGTATATAGAATGGTGGCAATCAAGGGTCAACACAAAAGCGCTTGTAAAATTGACATTTAATGTGCTAACGTTTGCAATTAGTAATAGCAAATCGAGCTAAACTTATCCCAATTATTAAAAAAAAAATCAAATTAACACAGTAAATGCCAATAGTACAGATTCAAAGAATGTCAAGAACGGTATCAAAAAAAGCCGTTAAAAAGTTCGTCTTAAATACAAAAATCTCAAAATAATCTACAAGTATGCAAAGGTGGTTGTAAAAAAAGTTACCAAAATTACCTTTTTGGATATGTAAATGTTTGATTTGTAAAAAAAAATGTTTGTGTAAATGACATCATGGAAATGTACTGTAAAACTGTAAAATCAACAGTGAATTTATGTGATATTGTACAATACAAGACATATTTATAAGGAATTTAAAATATGTATTGGACAAAATTGTTCATTAAATCATATTTGAAAAAAATAACGGTTCATATTCATCTGAAAGGTTCTAAACGGAGTGATTTTATGAACTCAAAACATCTAAAATACACGTGAATATTACTTGATAGACAGACGGACAGAACGGAAATGGCGACACGATCTTCATATTTTCATATTATGTTTATATACGCTTAATGATTAAAAACTTTCAATTTTCCAAAGCATGATTTCAAAATGATTATCAACTAAACCTTTCAGACGAAACACAATCGTTGACTAAACTCAAGTGAATTTGTTCGTGTTTGATATTTCCCCAAACATAATGTCCAAATGCTATTACTCGGTTTAAAAATAGCGTTACTTGAAAATGTAAATATTGAAAAATATAAAAAGTTGCACATACCTCGGCAGAGAATCCTTCAACCAAAATGGCAACTAACAGATTGAACAAGACGTAATTTCCGAAAGTCATTAATGCCACGAAATATAAAGCAGCCCATGGGGAAGTCTTTTCCATGCCCTTAAAAAGGACAACATTCCAATCTTCTTGAGTCAGAATCTAAATTTGATAACACGAATAATTAACAATGTGATGCTACAGCATTGTTACTATAAGTATTATATAATTACAGAACAAAGGTAAGAGTAAAAATTCATGCTATAGAGGTTGAAAGCATTGAATATTGTCAAATCCACATCTTATTAGCACTCAGAAAGTACAACTCTAATTTCCACAATTAAAGATTGTTTTCCATTTGTGGTCATTGATATTTTTGTTCTGTGTCATTAATAAATACAGTACAATACTGAATTTCAAGAGACAACAACCAGACGATTCAATGGTTTCATCTCTAGACAAGAATTCGATCTCAATCTTGCTAAGTAGCTAACTTAATATTTGATAATAATAATGTATTTAAAAACATGATGCATCAGGGAACAATTTGGCAAAACAACTTGAATTTTCAAGTCAAGGTACAAGGTGTCAACAGAAAGGAATGATGGCACATCACAATTAGCATGGCATCTCCACATGTTTCATGACATTTTATAAATTACCTTTGGCAAATATGTGCATGGATCAACACAATACAGCATCTTGTTGTATGCAACAACACAATACAGCATCATGTTGCATGCAACAACACAATACAACATCATGTTGCATGCATCAACACAATACAGTATCATGTTGTGTGCATCAACAAAATACAGCATCATGTTGCATGCATCAACACAATACAGCATCATGTTGTGTGCATCAACACAATACAGCATCTTGTTGTATGTATCAACACAACACAAAACAGATTTCTGCCATGTCCATTTATGATGACTCCTTGTTTCAAATATGCACACGTACACTGCTTGTCGTCAGAATTTTTGTACTAAACTACATTTAACAATTAAATGAAATATTAATCAGTTATAGGACAACACTATTTGCAAAAAAATAAGTAATGTACATTGAAACGAACTGTTAATTTTTAATCCATGCTTTTTTTCTAGTCCACTCGTGCTATATTATTAGTGTTATTTTTCTTACTAACCTGAAAAACGGTGACAGTGGCCCACAAAAATGTGTCGAAATGTTTACGATCACAGATACATTTGTGAGGCTCACTTTGGCGCTGCTCACATGTGCAAGAAGTGTCACTATCACCAACGTGCATGCAAAATTTGCCACCAAATAGAAACATGCCTAAACAACTGGAATTAAAAAAATGGAGAAAAAGAGAAAAATAACCCAAAATAAAATTCTATTCATTATTTCACTCTGAGAAATTAGCAAACTTTCAACTCCTTCTAACGGTGCACTAATTATCTTTAAAGTAATGAAATGGTGTTATCAAAAAAAATGTAATGGTCATCTCACAGAGACATGGAGACATCACGTGGCTTTAAAGTCACGTGATGGCCAACCAAAATATGCATAAATTTCATGCATATTTCGCCATAATCTTTATGAACACAGAGTAACTAATGAAAATTAAAGTGCAAATAGACTGTGCTTAGATTTTGGAAAAATGTAGAAATTGTTCGTTTAGTGCCCCATTGTGGTGCTCTGGAGCAATGCAGTAATGTCTTGAGACAAATGTAGGTTACTCTTAGACTTTACAAGCATGTCTTACAGTAATAGTTTCACTTTGTCTTAGTGAACAGAATTTTTGACGATTCTGGTAGAAGTTTCAGCTGGGTTAAAACCTGAGTTCTGCAGGGAATCTGAACAATGAAACACAATAAAACATGGAACGTCGAACGTCAGAACTTTGTCATTACTTTACCTGGATTAGATGGGAGATGTCATCCAGAATATTAAATGGTGTTAGGCAATCATTTGTGATTTCAATGTGTTGGATTTTCTACATATTCTACATGTTTGACAACTTCTTGCAGCTAATGTTGATGCTGTCCAACCAGCAACATCTCTGGAGCATTAGTGCTTCAAGAAGTTGCTAGAGTGTCTTTATATTAGCACCACAGGGGTCGTCCAACAATGTTGTCATGAACGTTAATGTCCAATTTGTGCCCAAAAATCAGGACATTTGTCTGGACGTCCGACGTCCATGCTTTGAGGGTGCTGCAATCGGTCATTGCAACGCATTGCTTCAAAATTTGAATCAAGAGGAAGAGAAGGAACAGGGGTGACCAATCTGGGGATACCTTAACTGGTAATTAGACGTCATTATCCCATCTATCAAACTGGATTCGTTAGTTAGAGTTAGGAAATAAAAAAGTTCGCATTAGCAATCCGGACTTGGTGCTTAGTTAAGAGTAACTGGTGCATCTTCCTATATGCACTTTTCATAAATAAGCACTAAGTAAGGATTATTAATTCGAGTTAAAGTGGCAAGAAATAGGAATGCTAGAAGATCATACACGACCCACTGAAATCCATAAAGAGGCCATAATGCAATATCGCAACAAATAGCAAGCAAAATGCACGAGAGGATGTAAGCCCACACACATGCAAACATAGATTAGCAAACAAACAGTCAATGTTCCTCATGCCAGAATCTAACCTGATGTTTTATTTTATGGGGTGTTATTTGTTTAGGATTTCTGACGACAAGCGAAGAAAAATTATGGTTATTGTCTATGAGGCCGTTTGTGTATTTTTAGAAATTTTCAGAAAATTAAGATTTAGAAAAATGTGCTATTCAAAAAAATGCTGAATTAGATTACTATTTTTTTTTTGTTTCTAATTAGACAAAGTGCCAGACAACTCAATTTTAAAACAGTTGAGCGACTTTTGACGCACCCTGTACTGTATTATTTAAAATCAGTAAAGACATCAGAATATAAACTACAAATTTTCTATTCCCAAACTACACCATTTATTTGAGTTATCGGGGGCGCCTTTGACCATAAAAATGTTTGAAAAAAAAATGTAGGTATTAAAAAATGGTAATAAAAAATATTATTGTATAAACGCGCGCTGTAAAAAAAATAACTTACAGGAGATGTAAAACAAAACAAAGGTATAAAAAAAAGGCATATGGCGATACGGCCTTATGGATGAATGTCTACCTGAAAAACTGTAACTATGGCCCAAAGAAGGGAGTCAAAATTCTTGCGTTCACAGGACTGCGGGAGGTCCTTAATATCGCAGAAATTACAGCCGAAAAGATTCATCCCCAAGATGCTACGATGATGCCCCATAGGGAAAAAAAAGACAGAGACAAGTATTACACTCGAGTATATACCTTATCAAATACCTTATGAAAATACGTTGCCCAAAATGGAGAAAAAAAAAATATATGATGAAAATGTAAAATCAAAAATGCAGCTCATCCTATAATCTTCAATTCATTGAGAAAAAAAAACTGACACGAAGTACGAGAAAATACAATACTACACAAGTCTAGGCTACCAAAAATCCACATCTTACTTATACAATACACAATAGGAAAAATAAACACATATGGGAAGGTTGATTTATGCAAATTCAGAAGTAATGATATCAGGTGACATTGGCAAATTAAGAATGACCAAAATTAATTTTGACAGAAATATCAATTTTGATATTAATTTTCGATGAAGTTTTGTACTGTAAATTTATGAAATTGTGGCAGAACCTTACTTTAGTCGGCTGTTATTTTCTAGCCTCAAATGCAGGCCTCGACAATGAATGAAAAAGAAAATTGAAACCCCTATAAACCAAAGGTTATTTTAGGTTAGGTTATAGACTTCCCTAGAAACTGGAGGTTAGATTAAAATCTCTCCCCTAGAAACAAGAGGTTATAGGTCAGGATATCTCCCATAGAAACCGGAAGTTAGGTCAGGTTAGAAATTCTCCCCTAGAAACCGGAAGTTAGGACAGGCTAAATTCTCCCCTAGAAACCGGAAGTTAGGACAGGATCTTTTCATTTGAAACCGGAAGTTAGGTTTGGTTAGAAGTTTTCCACTAGAAACCATTAAGTTAGGTCAGGATCTTTCCATTTGAAGCCGGAAGTTAGTTTAGGTTAGAATTTCTCCCCTAGAAACAAGAGGTTATAGGTCAGGATTATTCCCCTAGAAACCGGATGTTAGGTTAGGATCGTTCCCCTAGAAACCGGATGTTAAGGAAAGAGAATGTAAAATAGAATGCAAACGCCACGAGCTGTCAACGTTTGCATTAGAAGCTATAAAATAACAATAGCCGGCTAAAGTACACTTCTACCGAATGCTAATGCTACAATTAAAATAAAACATTGTTTGAGTTCAACGTGTAAGAAGCAAACAGCTTTGCTAGTGCAATATAATGGTTCTTTTTTAGTACAAAAACAAGCATTTTGAATTCGTTGAACCCTAATAATGCTCTCCAACCTGTCACTAAAAAGGCCTTAATGTAATATTACAGCTGAATGCTTAAAACTCATTAGCAAATGCAACAGGTGTATGGCATCATTATATACATTGCATATAATTAACATTATTCCGGTTTAGTACCATCTGGTGGTGTATGTATATCCACAAATGTATGAGTGTTAAGTCCAAAAGTTGCAATTTTATGATACAATATTTCGATTGCCACCTGATTAATTTTACTTCATTTAATGCGTACTTATACATGTTCAAGATGTGTACGTTGTGCCTTTTTTTCTGTTCTGGAACAGTTTATTGGGCAATACGTACATACTTGATAACAGAGAAAATTTCGTCGCAATTTTAGGCAATGGAAAGTTAGCTCAAACAACAAAAGTGCTTATATTTTTTTGTTTTAAATTTGGGAATAAATTTCAAAAGCTCACTTTTGCTGTAGATCCTAACTTCCCATTAAACAGCACGGGGGAATTTGAAGGAACATTAATAAGCAAACACAGATGACGAAGAAGGAATAAAAGTACTAGGAATGTCAAGAATCCGAAAACCTTCATAAAGCGAATATACACAATTAGCTAGCTCTAAATACTAGAGATGGTCATAAAGAAATCAGTGAAAGATGAAAGGAGAGGTGAAAAGGAATATATGAAGGTTCAAAAGAGGACAAAATGCCCAATAAGTAAAGTATATAATAGAGATAAACAAGACCTCTAAACGGGATTTTACACATGATGATAAGCCAAAAAGCAGATAAAGCAAAGTGGAGATAGAAAAAGAATAATAAGACGTTAGTCGAATTTGACGAAATCATTAGAAAACAAATATCTTCCCCAGAGTTACACAATTATTTTCTATATAGAGACACGTACTTTGACCTAAAATTGCTTAACACCAGAACATTAAAAAACAGTTATTTAATAGGTTGTCCCCTTATGTCACCCCTGTCTATCGTCCTTAAACTTACAAATTAGTGACTTATATTTTCTAATACGATATATTAATTTCATATATACTATATATAAGGCTTTTTTGGTGATATTAAAATAAGGAATTAAAACTGTACATGAAAACAAAGTAGAGAAATTAAAAATGAAGATTAATTCGATATAGATGAACGATTATGGAAATATGAGGGAGGATAAATACACTAAGAAACGTTAATTTAGAATTAGAAGCAACTGTTCTGGTATGGTCTTTATGGGTTAATTCTAACTAATAACTGAAGAATCTTCTGGAACAAAAATATCTGGAATTAAGTACCAATCGTCAAATCGAACAACATACCAGTAATGTTAAATTTTCAAAAGCAATTTTCTCCATATAAACTAATGGCAAAAATTGCTAAATATTCATAACGTTTTGGTGCATCTAGCTGGCTATATTTTTAAAACTATATTTCCACCATTTATTTTTTAAATAAATGTTTTTGAGAGGTTGTTGTATCATTTGGCCGCTTGGGGGCAGCACGTGTCTCATCAAAGTCATCCTAATTTCAAAAAATATTTATTTACAAAATAACTGGAATAAATACATTTGGAAAATATGTCTAGCTGGATGCAACAAAACGTGATGAATATTGAACAATTTTTGTCATTAACTTATTTTAATACGTTATGAAGAAAATGGCTTTTGAAATTTAACAATACAAGTATAGGGCTTGCACCAGAGGGTAATGATCCTTAAATCCAAAATTATGATATCTAAATATTAGTTCTGAGCGAATGTGATCTATGTAAAAGACTTCCATATATATATAAAAAGAATTAGTGTCTATAGATGCGCTAAAATTTTTTGTTATAGCTGCTTCCTCTCCATAGAAGTTGCACTAATTTAGAAAGTCAGAAAACACGAAATGGATGTTTAGTAAAAAAATGCGATGAATAAAAGTATAAAAAATCATCTTTTCCTACCTAAAGACGAATATAAATAGGATGAGAAGAGCAAAAAAGACGGCCACATTGTCCATGGTTCGAAGCATGACGAAAAGTTGACGTCGAAGGGCAGGTAGAAAACGTACCAATTTCAAAATGCGAAGCAAACGAAAGGTCCTCAAGACGGACAAACCGCTGCCTTCGCTATTTTGGCATAGTTCTATAAGACTGAAAGAAAAATAAGCATAAAAATTTAAGGTCTAAACGTCTAGGAGCTGGCATGTCTCATTACAACCTCCAATGGTCCTCCAAAGACCAGGTTGCATTCAGAGATGCTTGATTTTGTTGATCATTTTGACAATGGTTGACAATGGTCAACTTTATCAGGTTTACCTTAAAACAACGATTACGCCATCGAATAAGTTGAACCCGTTGCTGATGTAATCAAAGGGCCCTTCTGCGATGAGTTTCAGCAGCATTTCGAAGGCGAATATACCGGAAAAGACAACGTTGCTGGTTTCAACGACCACAGTCAAATAGTCCGGCTAGAAAGTATTGGAAAGGACCCAAATGAAAAAAATGTCATGCAGTCTTATATATAAAGTAAAAAAGCAATGATAATAGAGGGATTGAGCACGCCTCCCTTAATGCTCCCTTAATGTTAACCACATTGACAGCACTGTATGCTATTCCAATGCGTTCTCGTTAAGGTA
>JAQGCC010005803.1:0-11041 GCA_034698905.1 Xestoiulus laeticollis
TATTTGCAATCTTGGTTGTATTTTGATCTGAAATCTTATATATTTTTTTAATACTAACGCAATGATAGCTTTCAAAATGTTCGTATTTCGTACTAAATTAAATTTAATAGTTGTATTTATATATTTCACTGCTGATATCTGTTTCAATTTAGAAATACAAACTATAAAACTATACACACTTTATCTTTATTATTTTCTCAATATTGTTATGCAAGATAAAACTTATCCAGTTTTAGATAAACTGTTTTAATATTTTTTTTAAAAAAGTTATAGTTTCTATTTCTAGCATGCAAATTTACCTGTAAAAAAACCCCGCAATTAATTACTGTAGGTTTCATTTGTTATAAATCCGAATATAACGATGTACGATCTACATGTATGTACAATACATGCCGTAGTATTTTTACAAATGTGAACAACAAATACTGTACAGCCGTTTAAGCTTCCGTGAATTTAGTCAAATTTCATTTCGTCCAAGACGAAATAGAAATCGTAAACGGTCCTATTGTTTTGATAAAGACATAACAAAAGCTCTAAAGCCCAACGTTTAGAAATGTATTTTTTAAATTTTCTATCAAAGTGCTCATGCTCTCATAAGCTACATTTTTCACCCGTTAATTATATCCGTAAGATAAATCTCGAATCGAGCTGTTACCGAGCACTTCAACTATAAATATAATGACGGGATCGATATCAGCAATATTTTACACCGTGCGAAATCTTCTCAACGCACCCAAAACTTCCTCTTATGGCACCACCAAAATAGGCTTGAAAACATTACGTATTCAAGAACTGTAAACAGCCGAGCTCAATAAAAAGAAATCACCTTTTCCAAAAGTCAGGAAGGTAGTAAGGTGAAGAGGCCCTTGTTGGGTTTTAGCCGGGCTCGCAGCAGTTTACAACTCTGTGAGGCCTGCATTGGGGTAACAAGCTCATTTCGGTTTCATGCAACACCGGGCGGGCTGGAGGGGAACCGGAAGTACGTCATCGGTGAAGTTATCGTTCTGGATCGGCTGATCGCTGTTATCATACGGGTCTATAGATTTGTTGGGTTTCAGCGCCACACGCATGCGGTAACAGGCAAGCTACGTGCGGTCCGGACCAAGCAACAGGGCTTGTTGCCAAATAATTTTGTCCTCCAAACACGTCCCTAAAACCTTAGTTTTAATAAGCAAAAATCACATGGCAAGGGTAATGTAGTCAGCATATCGAATGGCCACAATGATAAACATACGATGGTGGGTTTAAATAGGCCATATGTTTACAACTGGAAATGTGATGCAAAACTCCTCGGTTCCCATAACTAAAGTGAATCAACCCTAAACGCATTTGCTTAGTATTTTTTTATTAATATTTGGTGGCGCTAATGGATACAGCTCCATTTATAACACCCTTAACGAGTTTGTGTGTGACAATTTCGTCACGTTTCACACAGTTAGTGAACTAATTTTGGTAAGCAGGTGTTGTCTGTCAAAGTTTCAAACTTGTCGAGTGAGAAATGCCCTATGGTCACGGATTAGATTTCATCCTATAGCTAAAAGCCTATTTGGATATAACTTGTAAGACTTGAGTTGTAACCTGCATATATAGCTTGTAAGTTCAAACCTGTATATAGCTTAATTGTAAGTTCAAACCTGTATATAGCTTAATTGTAAGTTCTAGCCTGTATATAGCTTAATTGTAAGTTCTAACCTGTATATAGCTTGTAAGTTGTAACCTGTATATAGCTTGTAAGTTGTAATCTGTATATAGCTTGTAAGTTGTAATCTGTATATAGCTTGTAAGTTGTAATCTGTATATAGCTTGTAAGTTCTAACCTTATATAGCTTGAAAGTTCTAACCTAAATATACAATGTAGCTTGTAAGTTCTAACCTGTATATAAAGTGTAACCGTGACCACAGGTGAGGTTATGCTCTTGTATTACATGTTGACGTTTTAGAATTTTTATAATATTTATTGAGATAGCTAATGGACGAATCCCCCAAAGTATTAATAATGCCAATTTTACAGATTTTTGGAATCGCTTTATATTCAGATGCAGTGTCCTGGCAATATTCATGTCTCTGATCCAATTTGTCGAATTTCATAGAATCATGCCCAAAAATAGCCCCGAGAACTAGGTTGGATTTTTATCTGGAAGCAAAACGTGAACTAACATGTCCGTTCAAAGGTAAAATAATGGATACAAAATGCTTGTGGGAACCCGTTTGTTATAGTGTTTGGGTGGACCCTATATATGAGACTAGTAGAGGGCAAACTAGAAATGCATAATGAGGTCTACTTTCGGGACAACTGCTGATTTTGCTTTGAGATGAGGCTATAGGTATACATGTACTTATTATAAGAATTTCAAAAGAATATAGGCCTACATGTACCTGTTTTGAATCAGAGCTATAAGATTTAACACAAACTGTTGTTATTCACATTTAATGATCAATCGAATTGAGACAGTAATTACTAGAAGCACAAATAAGCTTAGGATTGAACGTTTCGTCGAATTTGCATTTGAGAGTTAAAAATAGGTTGAGCGTCTAGAAACTTCTCCCCCACAACAGATGGAAAATCGATATAGAGTATGCAGGTATATTGTTTATGCTTATACGTTGATAGATGGCGCTAAACTTAGAACATTATTTACTTTGTATACCAGGCTTACTGAAAAGTGATTAAAATTGGAAAAGAAGGTACAGTAAAAGCTGCTAAAGGTGACCACCCACAAAAATGGCCAAATTGGGTCACTGTATACAGGTGGTCACTATAGGCTACAGATATATGATGGAAAAACATGCATTAATGCATGTTTTTCTGACTGATTTGTGAAAAGTGGTCACTATGCCGTGGTGCTCACTTTACCAGGTTTTTCTGAGTCAATTTTTAAACTAATCAACATTATACGCCTAATTCTGTATGTTTTGTATAGTGGAGAAATAGGGGATTGGTCCCATATAACTTTAAAACTTAATAGCGTTTTTGTTTTTACGAAAATGGACAATAGTACATGTATTTTTATCTCATAAATACAATTGTATACATATATATAGGCCTACGCATAAACAAAACAATTCAAAACTTACGTTTAAAAGAAATCAAATTCGGGAAAAAAAAGAATGTTAAAAAATGTAATTTTGTATAATTTAATAAGCCAAAAACATGTACATGTGTTGTTATGATAAATTCATATGCGTTTACTGAATGGAATTTAATATCGATTGTATATTTGAGTGCATGTATGCAAAACCTATTGATATACGAAAATGAATTTACATTAGAAAAATTAACTAGATGTACAACATTTGGAGATGCATGTAGATTGCCTTTAAAAAAATGACCAAAAAAATTGTATGAATAGAGATGTTATGAACGTGGGCTTTAGTTTAGTGAATTTGGCTCTGAATAACTCAATATTTTGACTTTGCCAAGAACCATTAAGTAGATAATTTTAGTGACATTTAGTATTGTAAATTCGTAGGGAGACAGACAGCTGTAGTAAAAAGCAGTAGCTTATGATTGGTTTAAATCAAACAAGCTAAGATTGACGCCAATTAACAGAGACTGCGCAAAATATTAAAAGAATGCTTCCAAACACTGCAAGCTATTACATGTCGTAAACTACCGAGAGAACCTTGCATTATAACCTACACTGTTGCTAAACAGTTTTAAGTTCCGAACATTCTGCAATAGCAAGTAGTGTTCGACGATATCGGTCCTTAAAAGCACTTAATTAAATTGCAGTGAACACCATGCATGCATTGGCCAGGCACCAAAATAATGTTGCCATTGTTTGTATTCTCCACAAGTGTTGTGCAGGTTGCATAGCCGATAGTGAGACCCATTTTCTTCATAAAAATAAATCGATGCGAAGTCTAGCAATGCAGCAGCTGGTGAGTCACCCATCGGAAAACGAATAACCACAAAACCACGTTTCGTGATGTACACACATACACATGGAAAATTGCTATGTACGAACTCAAATTCTCGACTATTAAATGCTTGGTCGAATCTTTGCAAACATCATGTGTGAGAAACATGTACTTTTACCAAATTTTACTTAGTTTTTCTCATGCCACGAAATCGAACATTGCATCATTTTTGCTCACAGATGTATCAAACTGTAGGAATTTAATTTTACCACTACGAGACACCCCATGAAAATCTTAAATATACATTTTTGGTAGTTCAATGTATATGATTATTAAAAGATGATGAATGTCACAAGGAATAGGATTTAACGACATTTATCTTCAATAGACAATTTTCTGGAGAATATGGTACTATCAGAACCTTGGATATCTAGATTTTGCCTTTACATTTCCAATTTAAAAATATTAATCTTTGAAATGAATATCTAAAAATGAAGGACGTGAAATGCCATTTATAAATACATTTGATGCATTACGTCATGTTTGAGTTATCAAAATGGAACACTTCCCAAATAAAAAAAACTTTGTCATAACGTGGATGTAAACTTCAGTAAAAAAAAGATGAGCCTGGTTTCGGGAGAAATTTAATTAGAAATTTCGTACTAGATTTACCAAAAAAAAACCTTTAATATCCAACAATCTAGATTCTAGAACCATCTTTACCCACAATGCACCACGAATTGTATTCTCTCACCAATCGGAAAGCGGCGCCAAATTCAAATCGATTTTAATGCATTGTTTTGTTTGTAAATAACTGTCAATTCGTAAAAACAATGTCAAATATTTGCATTCTTACATGAGATGTTGTTAGTCTAAACCTAAGAATTTACCATAAATTGAGCAAACCAAATATTTAAATATTTTCAGAAAAAACCCGGTTCTAAATAAGTCTAGGCTCGTGCATTCCACGACGCCAATTTAAACTCGATCGAAATTCCTACTTTGTTATTTAAATTTTAACTAACGGTTGATTTGCACTAACCCTAATTTAGGGTGAAACGTATAAAAAAAAGAAGGGGAATTTTGACTTACCGTCTTTGGCAACTCGCAGCTGTTGTTCATCAATGCCCATCAGGAGCGATTCGATGGGATTTGATGTGGTTAGGGCCTGTGGAGATCCAGTGGGCATCCCCACACTTTGACACAGCATTTCTTGTTTCATTTGACCGAATTTTTCAAATACGTCACGATAAAACGCGAAAAAAAAACCTGGTGTTTGAGAGAGAGAGAGAGAGA
Source organism: Xestoiulus laeticollis (assembly GCA_034698905.1). Lineage (NCBI taxonomy): Eukaryota > Metazoa > Arthropoda > Diplopoda > Julida > Julidae > Xestoiulus > Xestoiulus laeticollis. The sequence goes on from JAQGCC010005803.1 coordinate 5,158, forward strand.
GTAGAGATGGATATTCGCGGAAAAAATAAGGTAAAAATTCCGAAATTGAAAAATAGAACCCGTTATTACTGCAAATGCATCGTCCGGACACAAATCCTGCTGTTTTTAGCTACCGTTTGACCGACTAGCTAAAAAAGCCTCTCTCCGGCTATTTTGAAGTGAGATCAAAATGCCTGCCCTTCAACACACTCTCCTCTCTGCTCGGTGGCCCTTCCTGGTCTTTCCTGCTCAGCTGTTTCTCTCACTCTGAAGTAATTCACTATGCTATGCCACGTTTTGTTCCACTGGCCGACCAATCGCAGCCTTCGAAAATCACGAGATGAAGGCACGCATCTGCGCATGCGCCACGTTGCATCATGCTGTTATGTTTCTACCCGTTTCCAGTGACTGGCGGAAAAAATGTGCTTGTTTATTTATGTTTTTGCACTAGGTTTTTTGGCGTTTGATTACTCGCGATTTCGTGCACACCTATGCTTTTTGGATATTTAGTTTAAATAATTTTGGTTTGAGTTATGTAGTGCTGTTGTTTGGCTCTATTCGCTTGCCCACCTGCTTGTTGCTTCTTCCCCATTTAACACTGCGTGGGGAATTTAAAAAAAAACTTCCACGTCACTTTCAATGCTGTCTGAATACTTTTTTACGGTGGTGAATTTATAAAGATTAATATTTGTTCTATATTGATATTACTATCATTTTATCAAGGTTTGAAGCGTTTTTTCACCCTGTGAATAAAGTTGTTGTGTTACTTGGCAATTGTTTTTAATTTTGCACTTACATGTGTAATTGTAATTCTGCATAATTTTAAATTATCATTTAATTTAACAGTGTTGCATACCAGAATAAGCCTTTTTTTTCTAAATTATTTTTTTATTTAATTTTGGAAACTGATAGGAACAAATGGAATATACGAGGAATTAGCATAAATATTCTATTATTTGCTTAACTTTTTTGTTTATGTTTACATGTATGTTCCATTTCATGGAAATATTTCCGTAAAGTTTACCAGACCCTATACAATTATAAACTTTACAGACATATTTCCATGAAATGAAATATACATATACATAAATAACAAAATTAAACAAATAATAGAATATTTAGGCTAGGTCCTCGTACATTCCATTTGTTTCTAACAGTTTTTTTTTTTTAAAAACGGTTTATTCTGGTATGCAACCCTCTTAAAAACAAAATCCAGTTAAGTTAAAATTGAAATGATTCGTTAAATTTTACCAACAAGTTTAATGAAAAACTTTTCAGGTAATATAACGTCTTTTTAGTTTTTCAATCAATTTATATCGGTAAAATTAGGTTTAAACTGTCTAATTATGTAGGACAACATAGCTAAATTTATTATTATGTTTACACTACTATAAATTATTTTACCTTTGCTATTCAATCATCAAATGATATAAAATAATGTTTGTTTTGGTTTTTTGCCAAATTACTTTCATCACGTGTCCACCTACAAGATGCATCTCGAAATTGCTTCGGATTTATAAATATGAATTCAGGCCATTGTATATTTATTTAATTATAAAAAATTAAAAACGAAATGTTTCGTGATAAACTTTTGAAGGTGAGAGAGTAGTAATTATAAATTCATTCATTTCTTTGTAAAAATAAAATACTTACTATACATTGAACTTAAATTAAATATATGCAAGTTATAAATTTTAAATCATTTCGATTCAGGAAGTAAACACATTATGATGGCAGACAATGTGATTATGTAAGCTTTATGCATTTGATACCGTATAAATGGCTTTCTTTAGGCCTATGTGTATTATTTTACGAGATTTTCAGTTACAACATCTGGATAGAATTCCGATTGCATTGCTGCCACAATGTCTAGACTACTTTCTTACTTCAGTCTTTTTTATTACATGCACATAAAATGGTGGAATTCCACTTTAATATTCAACAATGGCTTGGTTATCTTACAAAATCAATACTAAAATTCATTAAAAAAATTTCAATAGTAGTCCTGTTTTCTCCATCCAAATTCAAAGTATAACATGGATGACAAAACTTAAATGAATCGATTAACGTAACAAATGTGTCTTAATAGTCCATTATATTGATAGAATTTTTTTGTTTGTTTTGCAACAACTACATGAATTAGATACATGTATATGAGTACAATTCTAAAGAAACTGCATTTGAACTTGCATTTGTACTCTCTAAAACTTAGAGGCATCAGCTGATGAACACAAACTTAGCCTTCAATTTGATTTCCCTTATGAAATCTGAACTTATTTCCTATTTTTATAGTAGCAGTAAATAGTTTGGCTACGTGCTTAACACCACGCGCATTTCATTCAAACTGTACTAGATTTTAGATCTGTAAACATTCCGACCCTCCTTCTACAAGAGGCAGAACGAACTGCCTTACACCAAATCTGTTATTATTGTTGTTGTTTATTTGTTTTTGTTATGACCTGGATATAAAGAAAGACACGCGTGCTATAGCTATTATCCACGTGTGTTGCAGTTTTTAGGTTTCTTTGTAGTGGGTTTCAGTGCAAACCTCGAAATGCTGTTTACTTCGCCTACTTTTATGCAGACTATAGAGTCATCTTTCATTAACTGTTTTTATATAATTTGATTATGGTAGTGAAACTTTTGTCGAGTCGATGCGACAAGTTATGACATACAGTATACTACAATGTAGTACATGTACATTTATATACCCATCAGTGATGATGACGACAGAACAATTTTAGTGTACACTTTATATCTGAAAATAGCTTCCGTTAGCATCATGCTGAAAAACTTTTTTTTATAAATCAAAACTGTGAAATAACTTTGTGTGATTTGTTGGTGCTTTCGTTATTTTTTTTTTGTTGATTCTGCCTGATGATTCACCAGGCCAAACCAACTTACATGTAGGTACTTTCTTGGCGCAATTAGTAACAATGTTAGTCATGCAAGGTTTTGTAAAAGTATATTTAAACTGTGATTAATGTAGGTTTTTAACCGATAAAATAAAGCAATTTACATACTACATGTAGTATAATATTCGAAAAACACCGAATGAGTGAAATGAGTATAAAGAGTTATTATTTTGCAAAAGTTTAGACAGGACAATATTACATTTATCTCACATGTAATTTTCCCCAGTTTTACACCCAATTTCGGAAATTTGGGTAAGATAAGGTTAGGTTTGGTTATCTGTTGGGACACGTCTGTATGAGGAAATGTCCAAAACCTTCTTTTGTCATGGTACCATCCAATTATTATGCTAGCCCAGCATCACGTGGTTTTAATTTATAATCATCAACGCCCTACAACCTACAGACAAATCCGAAATTGCAGCCCGAGTGAGATGATGACATTTTAATTGGCAAATAGACAATTTTATCAACCAGAGAAATCACAGGAAAATCATGATGTCATAATAAAATGATGCCATTTTTCAGGAAAAAAAAAGACTGAGTCTGTTTAATATTTGTATTGTCATTCATTTGCAAAGCTATTACATTTACATGTTGTCGAAGTTACACTGGAAAATGACATTGTTTCTGGCTCTATGGCATGGAATGACTTTCTTGCACAAATGTTGTCAATGTGGTAGGAATACTGTAAGTCACGTGACATGCATGTAACTATACAAAAGGAGTGTTGTACATGTATACGAATGTAGATAAGATATTTTTTTCGTTGAAGTGATTCAAATTTATCATATTTATTCTGATGCAACTTAATGCAACTAAACCTTCTTCAACGTTTTTCAATGTTTTCTTCATTTGTAAACATTGCAATTTCTATTTCCAATATTATCACAAACTTAATTTCGTCGTTGATAATATCACTAGAGCAATCATAATCATAATCTATGAAATCGAGATCATCCAATATGATTGGTGCACAATGACAATGCTGGGTGTGGGTGTCGTAGCGGACAAAAGGTGAATTCGTGTGGTATATTTTTTTCTGAACTTGTTCAAATTTAAAAAAAAAAATCGTAACAGCAAGGGGTCAAATCGTGCACTTTATTTAGGCAAATGTTTTTCGATCATGTGAGCTTGATTATAAGGTATCTCGGCCGTGAATATAGGAAATGCGGAAATGTTGTTAGGCAAATGAGTTCTTTTTGGGGGGCCTAACAAAAGGATAAAGAGAAAAGGGAGAAAAACACTTTTTATTATCGTTTACAAAATGTTGCCAAAAAAGCCCGATAGGCCTAGGTGCAGCACCAGATTCGGTGTTGTATCAGTATATTGCCAAGGACGTTTAAGTGGTTTGTTTACATCCGAACTCGATAATACATCGGAAGTGTACGTTAAGGGAATTTGGGTAGAATTCCATTTGAAACGTAATACATACAATTTGCTTGCAATGAATCGCTTAATTAGGCTTTAAAAGTTCAATTTGCCAGTAATATATCGAGTGATGGCATATCGTAAATTCAACGCAATTGGACGATGCATTCAAAATTATTCCGTATTGTTTGTGTAACTTTTCCGTCATATTGTTTACATGCATGTTGAGTGGGTATTGAATTTGCGTTCATATCTATTAGGAAAGAAATATATCAGGTTATCTGAATATTGTAAAAAATCGGTAAAATAAATAAATAGGCCAACTTTTGAGGTTTGCAATAAAACTCAGTTTTGCATAATAAATAAAATTTGTATACAGTAGTATAGTTATCAATCTTACCTCAAAAACATGGTCAGTCCATGCGTTCTGTTTTAAGCAACTTATTGTGCTAGATGGCAGAAAAATGTGTAATTTCATAAAAAAATATTTTTCTTTGCTTTAGATTTTGGAGAATTTTAATACATTCATATACCCTATTCAAGGAGTCTACAAAATTCTTAGGAAAGGGTCAGATTCGATAGTTTTTTTTAGATCTGGTAGGCCAAATAATACAGTCGGCTCTCGATATGACGAACACCAAGGGGAGGGACATTCGTTCGTTATACCGAGATGTCTGTTTTTCCACATTTTTTTCACTCCAACAATATATAGGCGACTTTTATAACTTCTTATAACACCTAGCAGTTTTACCGACTGAAATGACACAGTATTTTTCCCAATAGTATTTTCGGTCTTCTATTGAACACTAGCAATATAAATTTAATCAAATGCTGGTTAGTTTACCCTATATATAAGCTTGTACATGTTTATGGTATTGTAGTTCCTTCGGAATTTTTTTGCCGTAGTTTGTCAACCACTGCACAATAATAAAAGTAAAAAATGGGAAGAATGGTTTTGTTTATGTTTATAACCATAACAAAACAGCACTGGTATAACACATTTTTAACAAATTCGACCTAATTTTAAAGATAAAAAATTGTATTTCAGTAAGAAGCCCTTTTCTAGAAATGTTGGAAAAGTCTTAGATGCTTCCATATACATCTACATTATTGCCACAAACTTCGTGTTTTCACATTTCCTGCTATAAAAAGATGAAATATCAAACTAATTCTCATTTTCACCAAAATAAATAAAACAAGCTAGATTCAAGGTTTGTTTTAAATTTCCCAACCATGTAGCCTAGACCAAAATGTGAAATATTACATTAACTAACAGGATAGTTTGCTAAGTGACGCGCTAAAGCTCCCCATCTTTGGCAATTTTTGGAGAGAAGTTTTATTTAGTCGACTCCTCTTTTAATAGATTCAGTTTATTAGAAGAGACAGTATAATTCAACAATACGACATTATTTCACAACTTGTTAACAGTTAGTATTAATACGAATGTTGAAAATTGAGAAGAAAAAATACTAGAACATAATGTCTTCTGTGCTTTAAGGGGGCTTTCAACCATACATTGTAATACATCCAATAGAGAATCCTTAATTTTTTACGTCGACATTCACGTAGTCTGTGTAACTCCAAATAAACCGAAACTTTTACACAAAGTAGTTTACAATGTT
>JAQGCC010005804.1:0-11041 GCA_034698905.1 Xestoiulus laeticollis
AGGGTCGAGCTAAATCTCACCAAGGGGGGAGGGGGGTCAAAAAATCGTCAAAAACATCTCATGTAATTAATGAACCACCCCTTAAGAGGTGTATTTTAATTTTAAAAGCATGAATTATTAATCCAGCTAAGGGTACAGATAACATTTATATTAACTCATCTTTGATACTAAGCGAGTAATATATTTTCGAAACGCGACTAAATTGCAGGTAGCTGACACCAGGTGACAACAAGACCATGCAAAACACCTGCGAAATTTAAAAATAAAAATCTAATATATTAATTTTAAAAATAACCAGACATTTTCATAAAAAAAAAACATGGTCTCTACGCCCTAGATCTATGAACACAGTATTTTTACCAATTTTTTACCCCCCAGAATTTTAATTAGAAAAAACGCTGGGCTCGTCAAGAAATTTAGCCATAGGAAACCCATAGGAAAGGTCAAAGTTCAGCCTTAAAGCGAGCTAAAAATCTATCAAAATCTATCAAAATCTTGGGAAAAACTCGCCTTCGATAATGTGCACGATTAAATCCGAGCGCTGGAAGTCGTATTTGAGCCTGAAATGCAGTCGCCCCAAATGAGCGACGCCAGTGGCGCCCCCTTGAGAGTCCAGCAGAAGTGTGTCCTTCTTCTTGTAAAGGTCAGGCTGAATGGTCCCTAAACAAGAAAAAAAAAAAAACTGAGTGACCGCGGGATTATACGAGGCGAATAAAAATCAATCGACACATTTTACTGCATACCTAAGGGGCTTATAGCCCCAGAGCTCAAGGGAGGGCCGCAGTCAAAGGTCATGGAAGCCTTAGGGATGAAGAGGGGTGATATGGGCCGTGACCTGGGGCGGAGCTCGGGGGAGGGAGAGGTGGAGCGAAGGTCGGGGGAGGTGGCGCGGAGTGGGCTGCGGGGTTCAGGGGAGGAGGAGGAGTAGGAGGAGGGTTGGGGTACCTCTACGGACAGGGAGCGGGAGGGGGTCAAAGGTGGCCGGAAGTCCAGGCTGCGGACGCAGGGACCTCCGCCCTCGGACACGACCGACGGACTTCCTTCCGGGGAGATCGCTCGGATGATGGGAGACATACAACGGAAGATCTGGAAAAGCAAAAAAAAAAAAAAAAAAAGGTATAAATACCAAAACATCGACACGAGGCGTAGTCGGTCATCGGATAGTTGAGCACGCGGTCATTTCCCCCACACATTTTTAAGCTCAGATTAGGCTAGGTGTGGGGAAATTTCCGTGTGAGCAACCATCCGTGTGAGAAACTACATATACAACCTAGAATCATCAGGGATTTCCCATTCAACACAGGTGAACCATGTCGCATGCCGTAATTTAAATAAAAGCCTGGATCCTAATATAAACTTAAACCACCCGGCTATTATTAGAAATGGACCCTTGTTCTTGTCTTATACTCATAAACCCCAGCTCTAATTATAGAAAGGCCTTTATTTTGAATTCAATATGTTGGGCAACCCTGCATAGCATTGGTGTATTGCGGGGAAGCCCACCGTTGAATTATTGCGTGTGGCGTCAAGGGGCAGCGAGCTTCCCAGCAATGCACCGGTGCTATGCTAGGTTGCCAACATACACATTTATCAACGCTATTTACGACATTTAATTACAGATCGCTAATTTGCGAATGCTATTTTCGGATTCTCGCACGTTGGGCAATCTAGCATATCACCGGTGCATTGCGGGAAAGCGAGCTATTGCATTATCGCGTGTTAAAACAAGGGGCAGCGAGCTTCCCAGCAATGCACCGGTGATATGCTAGATTGCCCAACGTGCGAGAATCCGAAAATAACATTCGCAAATTAGCGATCTGTAATTAAATGTCGTAAATAGGGTTAACAAATGGCTATGTTGGCAAAACTAGCATATCACCGGTGCATTGCGAGCTTTTGCATTATTGCGTGTTGTAACAAGGGGCAGCGAGCTTCCCAGCAATGCACCGGTGCTATGCTAGGTTGCCAACATAATAATTTATTAACCCTATTTGCGACATTTAATTACAGATCGCTAATTTGCGAATGCCATTTTCGGATTTTCTCATGTTGGGCAACCCTGCATAGCACTGGTGAATTGCGGGAAAGCGAGCTATTCCATTATTGCGTGTTGTAACAAGGGGCAGCAGGCTTCACAGCAATGCACCTGTGCTATGCTAGGTTGCTTTTGAGAATCCAAAAACGCAATTCGCAACTTTGCGATCGATGATCACGTGTCGCAAATGCCACAACACCTGTGTTTGTAATACATTGAGTCGCAGATCGCTAATTTGCGAATGCTATTATTGATAATCTCATGTTGGCAATCCAACATATCACCGGTGCATTGCGGGGAAGCGATCTATTGCATCATTGCGTGTTGTAACAAGGGGGCAGCGAGCTTCCCAGCATATCACCGGTGCTATGCTAGGTAGCCCACCATACGAGAATCCAACCTGTAATTCGCAAATTGGCGATCTTCAATCCCAAGTTCTGCCACGATTTCGTGAATTTTTCAATAAAATGCGCTTTTAGAAAACACCAAAACCAATTTGATTATTTTACGCAACCCCGTCGTCGCATACGCGATAACGGGCGCCGCATATCGATTTATACGACACGTAAAGGATCTTGATTTTTAAAATGGTGGAGGATCTCAAAATGCTAGTAATTCCAAGGGGATAAAATGTCGAACGAGCCTCGGGAATAAAACGAAAAGTTGATAAGTCAAAACAGCCGTTGCCTCGGAAACCTGGGTTTCCAGGGTGACGGAGAGGATGTACTCACTCCGCTTCCACGTCGCTCAGTGGTCGAAGAAGACGAAGAAGACGTAGAACGAGTGGGAGAACCTCCTCCTTCGTCCACAGACAGAAGACGTGGGAACTGAAAGACACAAATTCAAATCAATTCAATACGGTACGGTACGGAGGACACAAGAGTTCAAATCGGGGCGACTTACGTGCATGCTGCAAGTGGAGGCCCTTCGAAGCGGTACATCCTGAGAGTGCAAAAAGGGCAAAGGTGGTGAAGAAGGGCCTCTGCTCTCGAGTCTTTTTGGTTGCACTTGACATCGTTCTTTCAAAACGCTGAAATTCTGTCAAAAACAGAAAAAGACGAAATTAAAACAGCTGCCCCTTGAAGCAGGCAAACACTGCAAACAGCTACGTATTGCTGCTGGCAAGCCCTGCTAGCATAATTTTTACATAATTTTTACATAATTTAATTAAAATCAAATCTGACACTTTTTAAATTGTTTTCAGCACCTTATAAACTACCTGTTATAAAATGATGCAAATTTAATGGTCGATTAAGTAATCGACGGTGGGGAAATGAACCAAAAGCACCACAAAAAAAATTGAAATTGAAATTCAGATATTTTGGATTGGAAAATAATTGTTATAAAAATTTATATATAACCAACAATTTTGACTAAATTGTATTGTTTGCATTTTAAAAGTATTATAGCGATATGAATTCTAAACAAAAATTGTGTTGAATATAATATTACTAGAATTAAAACTTGTTGAAGCATAAGTATAAAATGAAATATTTTTATATAATGTAGGAAACAGTGAAATTCGCTTATAACGATCTTTAAGGGACATAAGAAATGAAAGCCTATCGTTATATCCTGATTTATGAAAAATAAAACGTACGTGTAATAATAATAATAATAATAATAATAATAATAATAATAATAATTATAATAATGCAAGTTTAAAATTGATTTACGTGCATTAATTATTAAATGTTTTAACTTTGGTACAGGTAAATTTGGTGGAAATTACGTAGAAATTTACAACTTTTTTATACAAAATGATTAGCTTAAAAGGTCAGTGACATTGGTTTATAAATAGAGAGAGTGGTTTAGTAGCAGCTGGAAAAATAATCCAGCACAGCATGCCCTGATCTTGAAATGAGTTTCCTAATAGATGAACTAGTGTTTCATTGACCTAGAGTCCCATATAAACGACAAAAATTGCCACTATATCACGATTACGCGCTCCTATTATAATCAATTCAACTCGGTACCCATTTTCAGGAGAATCCTTCTACCTCAGTAGCGACTTGGACATCATTGTTAAATTGAAAGTGAATTGAATTCAAACCATCACTAGGAATACTTAACTTGTATGACAAAAGTTTGGAAATTTCCAGATTTTTGCAGCTTGAGTCCTCAAAATTGAAGAATTTGTAAATGATAATAATAAATGAGACTGGTAAATGGATGAAATGGTAAATGATATAGCGGAAAATAAACTACGGAGTATTAAATGTGATCTGTTTGTCAGCTTTGGAAATAATTTATTCCCAATTACACTGAAATCAACATGACAATAAACATGACAAAAACAAAATGGGGACAAATATATGAAAATGATTAAATACTGAGACAAATGTTTGGAAATTTTCCGCTAGCATTTCCCATTTATCGAGTAATTCTTCAATTTTGAGGACTCTGCACAAATCTGGAAATTTGTAAACTTAAAGTCATACAGTGTATTCCATCGTCTAATCGCATGCAAAAAGGACCGATAGTAAGCATCCATTTCGACACGAAGCTTGATAAATGATATCTAATGATTAAGTCAACTTTTAAAACGATTATTTGGTACAAACTAAAAACAAAATGTGCATTATCGGGAAGATTAAAATGTTTAAACAGGCCCATAGATAAGATTTCGCGTCAGGTCCTCAACGAGTCCCGATGTCGCTAGCTGCCCTTAACAAGTCCAACTTTACAAATCTGTTTGACCATTTCCACATCCTGAATCTAAGTTATCCGATGAGGATTCCAGACAGGAGTGCAATATTCTAACATGGGGCGAACCAAAATTCGCCAGTTAACACTACATTTTCATGACATTTGCGAAATACGCCCAGGACAAATTTCAAGTCGTCGAGTTCGCTGCCCCAATAATCTCGGTTAAATGATGATTCCAAGACAGATTATCAGAAATGCGAGCTACCAGATACGAGGTAGCATCGACGAAGGCAAGTTTGATCCCATCAAGAACATCATTATATCACGATTTCGAGCTCGTATTATACAAACTGCAATTCCTTCGTATATCCAAACTAACAGTATATCCATTCCACTACTTTTTCCATCGTATCCACATCGCTCATTTTCACCATTCTTCAGCTCACTTAAAAGCAACACGTAGGTTGCTTTTTCTCTGCCCATTGCGTGAAAACTACGCAGATGACAGACTGCAAAAACGCTCAGATGTTGAATGAGTAGGAAAGTGAGGGGTTGAAAAAAAAACAAGACAGTGTCTTACAGCCAGCAAATCCCCGGCTGAAGAAGGTGGAGATCCTTCCGAGTGCGTGGAGGGAGGCAATGAAAATCGCTTTCTGAGGGACATGGCGTCGAATTCAATGAATCCAGACCTAGCTGCCACCAAAACACGATTAGATGAACCAGCTCAGAGATGTCAGATTGAAAACCTGTTGCCGAAATTCACGACTGATGCCAACGTCGTCATCTCGGCCATCTCCTCTCGTCATAACCGCCTGTGAATGCATTTAAAATCTGGCTTTTCGACGTCCATCCATATCCATTTTTCGTAGGATTTTCATAGAGTGAGAAAAAAACATGGATCTTTTCCGAAACGCCTGTTGCTGTTGTTGATATCGAAAATGAGAGATGCTCCTCAGGTGGCGCTGTATTGCTTCGATCGAAAGGCCCTTAAAGGAGAGAAGTAGAAGAAATAGGAGGAAGAAAAATAATGGGCAAAACCAAAACCGTGATGGAAAAAAAGACGTCATTCCATATCCAAAAAGAGCGTTGCTAGGGAGACGGAGAATCTTCCAACTTTTCACGTTGTGAGTGGCAGCCAAACCAGCCGCGACATTAATAAGTAAATAAATAAAACTATACGTTTACCCTTTCGTCGATAAAAAACGCGAAAATTTGGAGGAAAACGGTGAAAAAAATGCCGGAAAAATGTGGACCCAATGCCACTTTCCAAACAAAATCAAAGATGGCGGCCTTCTAGAACCAGGTCGTTCGAATTTTTTGTGCACGTGAGCGCGAGCTACGTACGGGATATCCCGCAGAAATCGGTTTTCTATTGCAGTAGCAAAAGTTTTTTTACTACATTATTATGGACGATTTCGGTAAACAAAAACAGTGAAAAGACGATGAAATGCCCGAAAAATGATGAAAAAGTAGCTCACAAATCTGAAAAAATGTTTACAAAAGGTAAAATATGTGGACGAAATGCCACTTTCGAACCTAGTCCGAAGATGGCGGCGTTCTAGAGCCAGGACGTTCGATTTTTTTTTGTGCACGTGAGCGCGAGCTATGGGGGGTCCCGCAGAAATCCGTTTTCTATTGCCGTAACAAAAGTTTACTTTTATGGGTAATTTCGGAAATCAGAAACAGTGAAAAGACGATGAAATGCCCAAAAAATGATGAAAAAGTATCTCACAAAGGTGAAAAAATGTCTACAAAAGGTTAAATATGTGGACGAAACGCCACTTTCGAACCGAGCCCAAAGATGGCGGCGTTCTAGAACGAGACGTTCGAATTGCGTGCCCGCGAACTTCCGGTTACGAAACGAGTCCCTTAGAAATCCAGAATCTCATCGATTTTCTACTATATTTCAGACATTTACGGAAATCAGAAACCGTAAAAATGCATCGAAAACTAGATTTGCAAGTTTGACTTTCTTCTACGCAATTCCAGGCACGTAAGTGAACTTTCTAAGATCGAACACAAACACGGCGGTTCATGTAAGTGTTGTGTTTATACAGTGGGATTCAAATTGGATTCAGTGGGATGTTTTCAGCTACTATTTTTATAAAAAAATAATTATTTCACGCAATACAGTAGCCCCAGTATAAAAATGCCTCGCCAAACTGAAGTTATGCTTTTTAATTCAGGAGACCCTAACATGACCGGATGTCCCATTATTTCCTGATTTCGTAGGGTACTTAATTGAATTGAATTAAATTAAACTATCAAGGGTACAAAACCATGCCCATTGAATTGAATTTAGTTAGCAAACCCTTCCAGCTCACGTGTACGTATGGTTTGCCCCATCTAGGGGCTTCGTACGGGCATGTAATGAACTAATATGGGAAATGAGCCTATCGTAGCCCTTTTGGAAACTGCTTAAACACTCGCTTACCTGTTGCTGGACGCACACCGATTTTGCATTTTTCCTGGCTATAAGGTCCAGCTGCGCCCATTCTTTTCCACTGCGTCTCTGCACGTAATATCTGTAAATGACGATGCTCATGGTCACCAGAAGAGCGACGCCCGCACCCAAAGCAGCTCCAAGCACGCTAGCATTCGCCATCTGAAATAAAAAACAAACAAATACAAAAAAAAAAACAATTTCATTATTTCACAAATTCGTGTTTTAGGCTTTCACTCGTGTGACATCCTGTAACCTGCATGAGCACCTAACCTTATAGGAGTTAGGATCGAATCACGTGCTAGTGCACGAGCGACGATTGGCTGCGCGGTTAGGATGAGAGCACGTGAAATAGCGCACGAGCGACGATGGAACGCGTGTGCGCGTGACCCGCTTCGTGGAATGGAACGCGGTGTTCCACACATGGAACAAGATTGCGACCCTAGGCCTATTTTTACTCAAATTTTAGCTCAAATTTCAGTTCAAATTTCGATAAAAACCGCTACAAATGAAGCGAAAAAACATCGTTTGCGAGCGAAATTGACGTCGTAATGTTAGAAGCTGTTTTTTCAATGCAAGACAGGACGAGGAGACTGAGGAGTCCTCTTTCAAAGCGTATCGGCGACCATTTGGTTAAGCCTAATCAAATGAAAACCATTGGAAATGTCGTAAAGTTGCATGAAACGTAAGCCCCGAGCTTATTACACTCCTTAATTTATAGAAATCCCGACGTAATCGTCTCTGTTTAAGCATCCAATTCTGAAACACACGCGTACTGGATATGCAGGCCTGTATATACGTTTTTTTAAAAACACGATGCGAAAATGGGGTAAAAAAAGTTTGCTATGGTCAAATTTGCTCATATGATGTGACAAGTTTTTAAATTTAGTCTTACACGAATGTGACACAGTCAGTCAAATTATGTCACGTGTGAGTGATATGACATACACGCAAGTTCTTAAATCAAGTCTTATGACGTGACATAGGCTGCCAAATTTGTTCACACGATAAGTTGTCACATTTCTAGCCAATATACATATGCTTATATGACACGGAATGTCCAATTTTTTATATCGCGTGACATAAACTGTCCCATTCATTCCTAAGCTGTAACGTACATTTCCAAGCTGTCAAATTTCTAGTTTATGACATAATATGACGAGTGACATAAGCTAGTTACAATCATTCGCAAATGTGACACTTTAAATTCAGTCTTATAGGATGTGACATAGGCTGTAAAATATGCTAATACGATCTTAGATGTATGTGACACAGGCTGTCAAATTCTGTCACATCATATGAATGACGTGACAAACACCTAAGTTCTGAAATCCAGTCTTATGATATGACAAAGGCTGTCAAATCATGTCACATGATGTGAATGATGTGACATACACGTAAGTTCTTAAATTCCGTCTTATGATGTGACATACTCCGTCAAATTTGTTCCCACGATAAGTTGTCCCATTTCTATCTTACATACATATATGCGACACAGGATGTCCATTTTTTTAATATCACGTGACATAAACCGTCCCTTTCATTCCTACGTTGTCACATTCTCAAATTCTCACATTTCCAGTTTATGACATAACATGACACGCGACATATAAGCTGACTGCGATGTGACACTTTACGTCACGTGTCATATTATGTCATAAACTAGAAATTTGACAAGTTGTCCCCGACTATATTAAACGCGACACACTTTATCTCCCCCATTTAACCTACTGTTTATACAGGCTGTCACAGATTGAACACTGAACACTCGGCACGTGCGCCAGGTGACCCCCTACGACCTTGACCTTTGACATTTTCGCTCGAGAGTACACGCGATCGAAAATCGATAAAACTAGATATCGGAGAGTTTTATCCAGCAGCTAGGCGTATAATAATTACATGGCGCCGATCGGTGCGTGACCTTAATCCACAAGATATATACATTTACATTATATAAAAACATATGTCGCCAAAACTAACGCCATTTAAAAAAAAAAATAATAAGAAAAAGTAGCCTAATGCACACATATGCAAAAGTAAGAAAGGTGAAATGGGTCCTTACCTGAGCCTCTTTTTTTTCGGTGTCCCAAAACACTAGTTTTCAAAGCATTTTATAAGTCTGGCCCAACCTTTGGCATCGATATTTCACATTCGTTGACAAATATTAAGTCCTATAATAATCTCCTGTTTTGTTTTGTTTTTTTCTCCAGATGATGATGATGATGATGACGACGATGACAGTAGTGTTTCCCACAACAACAAAAAAAAACCGGGTGTTTTTCCGAAGATGATGATATCCACGTAGAAAAAGGACCACTAAATAGTCTTTGAAAGAGGGAAAAAGTCCAACTGGAAAAGGAGACCTTGAAAAATGGCGACACCGAAAACAGCTGTGGCGAAAGAGGCTAAAAGAGACAATTGAAGAGAGAGGCAAAGCTACATGTACATGTAGGTATAATAATATAAATAAAAGTGTGGCAGGTGTCGCGACGTCGACGTATAGCCAAGCGCACACACACAACCCAGAGCACAAAATGAGAGTATAGAAACGGATTCAGCTAGGAGAAAACTAGGAATGGAAGTACATGTATATGTGGAGTAGAAAAAAAAAAAAAAACAGAAACAGGAACAGACGTCGGGGGGAATAGATAAGTATGGAGAAATTATAATTGCGTGGGTGTACTTACATTACATTGCAGGCTACAACAGCAGGTTCGAAATGCCCTCTTCACAAATTACGACGGATTTGGGGGATAGGGGGCGCTGACGAGGTTTTCTTTAGTTGACGACATCGAGGGCAGCGACATCTGTGGCACACGATGAAACGCTGATGAACCTAAAATCCTAAATGGTCCATTAGGAGCGTTTTGGGAGACAAGCGTCGCTGGAATACTAGATGTCGCGGTGGAGCTTGATGGCCCTTGTTAAGACATCCTGCTAGATGGTCCTTGTAGAGCTTGATTGTCCTTGTAAGACATCGCACTAGAAGCCTTTGTAGTCCTTAAATAGGACGTCTGGCTAGATGGTCCTTGTAAGACATCTCTGTAGAAGCCTTAGCTAAATGGCCCTTTAAGACATCTCACTAGACGTCCTGGTGTAGCTACAAATGGTCCTTGTAAGACGTCTCACTAGATGCCATGGTGGTGCTATGGTCCTTGTAGAGCTCGATGGTCCTTGCAAGACATCTCACTAGAAGCCTTTGTAGTCCTTAAATAGGACGCCTGGCTAGATGGTCCTTGTAAGACATGTCACTAAATGTCCTGGTAGAGCTAGATGGCCGTTCTAAGACATCTCACTGGATGTCATGGTGGTGCTACGGTCCTTGAAGGATGTCCTGGTGGAGCTAGACGGTCCTTGTACGACATCTCTCTACAAGCCCTTGTAGAGCTTGATGGTCCTTGTAAGACGTTTTTGCTAGATGGTTCCAACAAGGCATCTCACTAGAAGCCCTTGCAGTCCTTGTAAAGACGTCGTGCTAGATGGCCCTTGTAAGACATCTCACCAGAAGCCCTTGTAGAGCTTGATGGTCCTTGTAAGACGTTTTTGCAAGATGGTTCCAACAAGGCATCTCACTAGAAGCCCTTGTAGAACTTGATGGTCTTTGTAAGACGTCTTGCTAGATGGTCCTTGCAAGACATCTCAGTAGAAGCCTTAGCTAAATGGCCCTTTAAGACATCTCACTAGATGTCCTGGTGTAGCTACAAATGGTCCTTGTAAGACGTCTCACTAGATGTCATGGTGGTGCTATGGTCCTTGTAGAGCTCGATGGTCCTTGCAAGACAACCTGCTAAATGGTCCTTGCAAGACATCTCACTAGAAGCCTTAGCTAAATGACCCTTTAAGGCTGAACTGCACACCCCCATTCCTATGGGGAAATTTTGAAACATACTTTTAAAAAATCTACTTGTTATAAT
>JAQGCC010005805.1:0-11039 GCA_034698905.1 Xestoiulus laeticollis
ATTTCTGGCCAGTACTAGCTCGCTATACATTAAAAGGTTTTACGCGAAAAACTACGTTTTTTTATACTGTATTATTATGTCTCACGCGAGTCGATAGCGTCTTAAACTGGGGCTTCTGGAAGATGATGCTCGAATGGACAAAGAAATCGTAGCCGGGGAACGTCCATAAACACCGCTGAAGAAGGAGGCTCTTAAACAATGCCTTTCAGAAGGAATTATTTGGGACTGTTTACATTATTAATACCCACGCGTGCATACAAAACAAGGCGGCTTTGTGCTGTCGTCCTAGCCGTTTTGTTAAAAAAATACTACTGCTACATGTATACGCTAAAATATTAAATTCTTATTACAGAGTTCGCCAGGAATAACATTTTCAACTTCCCTGACTTTTCCAGTTGTTAAAACAGTATTCCCTGACCATCTTGACGATTGAAAATGTGACAATATATCTAACGATTCCTTGTTTCTCAAAGAAGCTGTCTTAGAACTCAAAATATTAACACGCAAATTACAATTAAATCGTTTTTGTTTTTTTTCCATTATCAAATCTGAATTAAAACTCATAACTAATTAAAACAAATTATCGTTTTATCGTGCCATTAAATAGTTGTACGAGCAGACTAAAAGCAAGTTTTTTGGTTTAAAAAACGTGTGAAAGACACGTTAAAAATGAGTTAAAAGGGGAATTCCCCATTTCTATAGCCGCAGAGCTGGCTGCATGGGTGTACCATATTTTTGTTTTTTGTGATAACTAATAACTGGCTATACATGTAGGCTATGTGTGTAGAATTTTCCTGACTTTTACAAAATTAAGTTTTCTTATTAGGATTGAGTATTTGCCTCATTTTTTACTAGAAGACAGGAATATTGTAGTAAAACTGTAAACGTGTATTTCCATAGGTGTGACATAAGGGATTTTCTATATTTTTGTGACAACTAATAACTGACTATGTGAAAGTAAATGTAATATTTGGACAATAAACTCCCCTGTCTTCAAATGACTTATCCCTGACTAATTCTATGGTGATACAAATTTCCCTTGTATAGGCTACACTGGCTAAACAGAACAATCCTTTATGTAGGACTAATTTAAAAGGAGAAACCCAACCGAGTAAATGCTGAAACCTGACATAATTAGGCCAGCCCTGGACCAAAATGTACCATTCCTGATATGTGTCAAAAGTACTGCATTATAAACTAGTTATTCCATGCTTGATGTAACACCAGCTTGAAATTGAATTCCGTATGGAAAGTTATCTACAATTTTATTATCCTCCCCTGTCCCAACCTTGAGGACTCGAGATCCCTTTGAATCGTCCACGTGTACCAAGTATTCATCAATTCTTATTGTCCTAACGAGTCCACTTGAGAACGAATTAAAACCATTGTTACCAGATGAAAAGCCTGAGCTTACATACATTCTGACTCCTGTCACAAAACCGTGGTTTGAATTTGAACAGAAAGCAGATGGAACCTGGGGGGTAAGCATTTAAATCAACTGCCTTCATGTAAAACATCAACTATTCTGTCATCTAACCTTCACGGGCAAATAAACCTGAGAATGTCATTATCAGGGGATTCAACAGTGGTTCTTGTGGGTCCTCCATAAAGAACATCCGGTGTTTCTTTTAATGTCCCTTTCTTCCCTACCTTCTTCCATCTGTTTGGCTATACAAGAACCCTGTATCTTGGTTCCTTCCCCAATGGCAAACGTCCGGTCTCTTATCAAAACTGTTTATATCTTCTAAACACGCACTGATGAAACAACATCCTTTAATTTGCTTATGTATCCAGTAGCAACATTTCGTTTACATTGTATTCCTAATAATGAAATTAACTTGCAGGTCACTTCTGGTCGTAATTGTGCGTCAGTAACCGCTTATGCATACATTTGCTGTACGTCAACACGAGTGGTAACAAATATAGGTTTAACCTAAATTCCAATAAACGCCTCATTAAAGTCGGTCCCTTTAAAACTTCTTTTCAACACATAGGCCACCGCAGGAAAAAAAAGGGCAATTTAACCCAAATAGCAAACTATTTTAAATAAGACATAACACGCTGTGTCACTAGCTGTTTGGAGATGACGGAATTTATGAAAACCTCCATTGGCAAATACCCCAGCAAACATGGAAACATTTGAAAAAGAATACATAGTAAACACGTGAAAAGCACCAAAAATAAATGCATAGAATCTAAAATGGAGTGTGCTAAATTAATCAAATAATTCCAGTTAAAGCATGCAGAGTTCATGCAATTTGTCATCTAGGTCTATACATAATTAAAATCTGAGGTAAATGCAATTGTTGAAGGTAGAGAAAATTAGTTCAGAACTTGCTGGATATAAAATCAGAAATGTGTTACAATACAGGGTGCCCCCAGAATATTAACTTTTATAAATACCCTGATTTTTCCAGTTTTTAAAATAATTTTCACTGACCGTCCTGACGACTTTAAATTAAAAAAAACAACATGATAATATGTCTAACTCAAAGAATCAAAGAAATTGTTTTACAACACACCAATAAACAATGTTTAGCTCATGGGTAGAAGTTTACTTTAGCCGGCTGTGCGGTTTTCTATAAATCCTCAAATGCAGGTCTCGACATGAGAAATGAAAAAAAAAAAAAAATGAACCCACTGTAAACTGAAGGATAGGCTAGACTAAATTAGGCTAGGTTAGGCTAGAAACCCTCCTATAAAAACCGGAAGTTAGGTCAGAATCCATTTCCTAGAACCCGGAAGTTATAGTTGGAATCCCTCCCTTATCTAAAGTGAACTTCTACCAGCAAATGACCAGATCAACTTGGGATTTTTTTAAATGAGTTAAAATGGGAATTCCCCATATGCCATCTCCTGACTTTTGGGATAACTTATAACTGGCTATATGTGAAAGAAAATGTAACATTTACCTTACAATTCCCTGGCTTTTTCAAAAGAAATAACTTTTTTTCTAACTTTTCCATGTCAATCAAATTTCCCAGACAATCCCAAATTTTCCAGATCAGTGCGAACCCTGCAATGTCACTCTTTCAAACTAAATTAAGAGCTAAAGCCAAAAACATGGCTAAAACTTCTTTGAGTCATTCTGTCTTGCAAACCTTCCGGAACCAATCTCAATTCATAACAGGCAAGCCT
Source organism: Xestoiulus laeticollis (assembly GCA_034698905.1). Classification (NCBI taxonomy): domain Eukaryota; kingdom Metazoa; phylum Arthropoda; class Diplopoda; order Julida; family Julidae; genus Xestoiulus; species Xestoiulus laeticollis. The sequence goes on from JAQGCC010005805.1 coordinate 3,139, forward strand.
TTGATAAAACGTAACCGGTCGTAAAGTGAAACTGCATCTGTATTAATATCAGAAAAAGAAGAAGAAAAAAAAACGTTATTCGCTAGAATGTCTAGTTGCCAATTTTCGCATCTTCGTTTCACTATTTCGTTACGCTACGTGCTCAATTGTTTCGTTATAGAAGTTGCAATGTCTGAATTAAGGTCTAGTCTTAGCAACAACAATTGCTATATGCTGGCAAACTATCGATTAATTCTTAAGGCCAACCTGCAAAAAAAAAAAAAACCAGTGTGTTAAAAGCACCGAGTCTATATGGCAATAACACAGTGCATCAGCATCCCACAATTTCTTCCACAACGGTAAACCACCTAAAATAACGAAACAATTTATATTCGGAGATCTTGCCAAAATTAATCACTCCTTTCTAAGTGGTCCTGGTGATCAATGTTCTTGTAGATGTGCATCACAAACGATGGCCAGAACCACAATTTAGTCCCAATTCAATCCATATAACAAACTTTCAGAAATACACTACAATCGAGTCTCATTAAATCTCACTATAAATTCTCAAGCATAGAATTTACTAAAAATGGTGATAAGAGATATCGTATGATTTTGAATGAATAAATTCTGATTGTAAATTGTTCTGAAAATTTTAATTCATATTCTGTACGGAACCACAATGAAAAATTTATATTGAGATTTTTCACTTGATAAGAATTGTGCAAATTTTATTCCAATTTTCGGAAGGCACTACATTAGCCTATCATTGCATCATTACGTCAAATAAAAAAATAATAGCATACAGGATTGCCCCATTTTTTTGGAGAAATTTCTTGGCTGTCCAGGAATTTTTTGAATTTATCCATGACTATAAAAAATAACTAGTAAAATGATAAATAAAAATTGAAACGTGAACATTTGAAAGATTTGTAACACTAATAAAGATATAGTTGGTAAATTGTGCCAACTTAAAATACCTACAAGTAATGAATGTACCATAAATGTTTGTACTTGGAGAAGATTTCAAGTTAATATTTTAAAACTAATTTGCTTAATTTTTAATGTTTTCCAATCAAGGCTTAACAAGTTCTATGGCATATTTTTGTCAGTATACAGTTGGCTAGTCTTGGACAGAAATAATTCAGGAATAATTTGTAGGTTGTAGGTTGCTTTAGGGAGCCAGAGCAGCTACAGGCTATAGGGCGAGGAATAATTTGAAAAGCTCCGTGACTTTCAAGGTATCTTCCAAGACTTTCTCAAATTCCCTGACATTCCAGTCTATGGAAACCCTGTTTACACAATTTCTGCATCTCATTATTTACTCTGAATACTTTTATTAAAAATATACTATAATATAACGCAGGTGCAACGATGTAAATATTGTTATACAACCTACAACTTGTACACTATTAAGATAAAGTGATGTTGAGGTTGACTACCTGTGCATAAAAGCGCAAAATGATACCAGAACAAATATGCATATTATGCAAGTAGATATAAATCACGTTTGAAAGCATTGTCCTATTTTATGTCAGCTGAACCACATGTATGTTCGTGCTTTTTTTTTAAAAAAACAACTCTTATATATGCAGAAACTTAGGCCTCACGTAGTTTCCAAGTGCAGGAAAAAACCTAGTGAAAATAAGTCGGCTTTGGATTTATATTTTTAGCCACACTAACACTAATATTATTCTTAGCCATAATGCAGAAATGGACAGATTCTTTGGTGCGTTCACACTTCACGTCGTCATGGCAATAATTCCAATCCCATCCTACATGTGGTGGTTAAAAATCAGTCACTGAAGTAAATTGAAAAATGCGAAGCCAATTACTGTAAAGGAAAAATCAGATATCTGAACCATGATCTATCGGCTTACAGCAGCTGGGATAATTAAGTCCACCAACTCTTGCAGCTTAAAAGTCCTCCTGAAGCAAAAAGCCTCAGAGCAGCTGCTGGCACGCATCTGTGAGAATGTTACAAAGCATGGCATCCAAAAATAAATATACCAAAGACATCCATATTTTCAAAATAAACGTCATTTTATCTCAACTTCCTCATAACGTCACACCCACAGAAAGTAATTTAACGAGAGCTATAGGTACATTTTCAATGGACACTAAACTAAAACTTGGAGTTTTCCATAGACGCAATTGAGTTAATTCAACGAGAAAAATGTTAACCATGGGCTAAAACTTGTATTAAATCTTCAGCATGAAAGTTATACTGAAGCATTTCTTTGAATAAATTTTAAATAACTAATAGTAGGCCTACTAATCAGAAAGCTAATATAGGCTAATAGTAGCAGAGTCAATATACAGTTATAATAACTGTAGGCCTATTTTAATACGTTAACTTCAAAATAATGTCAAGAATTTAAGAATAGCAGGAAAACATTAATTTGTGCAAAAAACAAACATTTCCAAGAGTTGATGAGACTATCTGAGACAAGAGTTGGGACCAAATGAGACCCCAAAATCAAAGGGATTTTATTCTATGGTACATTATGGCACGAGTCCCTTAATAATACGATTTGGATGAGATCTCACTCTAATGAGGCCATACATATACATGTACTATACAAGATTTATATTTTTCAATTGGGATAAAAAATATCATAAGCAACAAATCGTCTAATTCAATCATTCAATGAGATTTTTCGCTATAGGGTTAATAACTTACTGAATATCTCACACGATCATTAAAAATTCGATTCATATACCTATTGGCGTGATGCCCAATTAACCAAAACCCACGGGACTAATTACAGTAAAACCTGGTAAAGTAATCACCTCTGCTTAGTGACCAATTTTCATAAATTGATTTTATTGCATAATTGTATGTTTTCCTTCATAAAAATTCTCTGTATTGTGACCACCTGTATACAGTGACCTAATTTGGCCATTTTTTGGGTGGTCACATTTAGCAGACTTTACTGTAGGCCTACTCTACATCAGGAAAAAAACCTACAGATTTCACCTACTGCAATTCAAAGAACAATAACAAAACAGATCTTTAATTACTGTGACTCAACTTGTAGAGTCAATGTCTTTGTGCCAGATTTTTCCAATAATTGTTATGATTGCGAAATGTATTTCCTTCACTAATTAGCAGTCCAGGATGTACATACACACTGTCATTTAATTTCGATGCAATTGCATTAAAAACGACTGTAAGTTTGATAAACAAGAATAGATTGCATTTCATAATGCAACCTTGGAGGAAGAAAAAATTACATTCGACAGAGGGCTTCATCAAGGTTTGAAGCGTGGCAAAAATAAATTTCGTCGCATTTATTGCCACTCGACCCAGGCCTAATATTAATAAAAAAAAGGCATTAGTGCATTGGTCAAGCAGGCGCCACAAGGGTTACGATGCGTTGGCTGAAACGGTCATTTTCGATAAATTAAAACAGGCTGAAAACCCACGTCCTGATAACGAATCGTGAGTTGTTTGCTTTCACAATTTCAGCTGACAAGTTTTACGATATATTCATACAGAAAAGCGGTTAACCGAGAATATGACTGGCCTACTTTTTCCTAGTCATATTTATATTTTCGGAAATGGACAGCTGGTACTAACTCAATCATAAGCCGGTCAGCACCCCACAAATCATGACAACTTAGAAGAAGGAGACAATAAACATAAACAAATAGGAAGCAAACGTGGGACAAATGGTTGATGTAGATAGAAACTTATCTCAATATATGAGAGCATCGTGCTCGCACTTAAGATGGGGAGGAGAGTAGTAAAAAAAAAAGAATTAAGTAAAATCAACACTTTCCCTAACGACTTCCTGAAACGCATGCATAATGAAATGTAAATCTATTGCTCTGGCATCGATGCGTGGGATTGACACCAGAATTTACAGCTGGTTGCACCAAAACTTAGATGAGTGATATTGGTAAATTATTAAGTTAATCACTCGACTAATTACACTCATTAACACTAATAGGGGTATCTCGTTACTTACTATAATAGCATTAATTTGAAAGCCTTTCAGCCCTTAATTTTAAATAAGATTACATGTAACCTATGTTACCTGTTTTTCAGAATGGTTCATCAATGGGGTCTGCAATGCAGTAGACTATGTTACATGGGTTGATCTGTTTCGAGTTCAAATACTAGAGCTGTGTGCTTATCATCTTATAGACCTATCCCTTATTTATAAATAACATGTTAAAATATCAATTGAAACCAGATGTAATTATGGGATGTTAATTTACTTCTATCATGCCATGAGTCAATGATGTAAAAACAGGCATATTCTCGAACAGTTACACCTGGTTCTAAAATAAGGACAACTACGAGATATTCAACGAGGAAATTCATAATTAAGAAACATAATAGATCGAAGAACAAGTTGTCACCAGTGTTCACTGGTCAGAACTTTAACAGTAGACAAATCAATAGGCCCTACTTAATTGTGTAGCAGAAAATAAATTTGGTCCAAAGCAGAGTAAACTGAAAATGGCGCATATGCCATAACAGTTGTTCCAAAATATGACATCCGTACCCTAATATTAGAAGTAATATTTTACAACTTAGACAAAATATTTGATAATATCCATACTTGGGGGTTAGGAGTTGCACACTATGGTAACATATAATCCGGTCATCATAGCATCTATCGCCACTGAGTTACAGATAGCGAGCCAATGAAAAGCTGGAGTCAACATAATACGTATAAAACATTACTTTTATTAATTGGAAATATAAAATCTATAACTAATATTGTAAATTTTTAAAATGACAATGACATGGGGACTATATATCCTTGTTTGACACTATTAGGAAGCATTCGAGGATCAGCAGTGAATCTCTCGAATTTTAAACTTAATTAGTTTCAGGGTGTTAACTCGCCGCTATCTTATCAAATAAGCTCCCTGATTAAAAGTGAAAAAAAAAAAAAAACAGGAGATAAAAACGAGGAAATGTCCTCACATCCGAAAGAATTAAAAAGGGGACAATTCTAGATAAAAGTGACTGCTCTAGTCAAGTAGCTAAACGGTGAAGCCTAGAGATTCACCTTGGAAAACCACGAAGCGCTCAGGAGCGGAAATAAAGCGTCTAGTAAGCAGCAAAAATGACCAAATTTCTATGTGAAATTTTAAGGAACTGAAAGACTGCTGCATTTAGGTAAAAGTACCGATTGTCGATTCCGATGATCGGGATTTGTAATGTAATAAACCGAAATATGACCTACCTTTCGGATGTCATGATCAGTTAATTTCGGCCGTTTTGCGGCCCCCGTGAACGCGCGAGTTACACTTGTTTACAGCCGCATTTATCCAAATCGAAGAACGCAGCCGCCATTTTTGCACTATTTGGGCGAATGTGATCCTGCCAAAGGAGGGTACGGCACTTCAGAGCAACCGTACGGAGCACAAACATACGGAGAAATGAAACGGAAGAGTCCATTCCAGAATGATGCTAGGAATACGGCTTCTAACGTGAGCGCCGCAACCGATGTATTGGCCGCTAGAGGGCGATATCACTCGCTAACATGCCTACACGCGGGAAATTCAAAACTTTAGGTCTCGTTATGAATTCTATTTGGTTGCAATTATCCAACTTTTCATACCGAAAAGCCGCAAGAATACTTGGACACAAAACCAGAGTGTCTTACACCTGAATGTAATTTTATACTCTCCATGAATGCATATACTGTAAGTGTCGGTAATCAGACACCATATGACTAAGCACAGTCGGATTAGTAGAACAGATTTCGGATACATATACACTTGATTGTATGTGTACTAACATATTGCATAGGGGCTATCCAAATACAACGCCACACTATCGAGAGCCACAGTGTGATGCAATGATTTTCCAAATCTGGAAAAACGGGTTCAGAATTCATTTAAAAACGTAAACCTATTTTAAATTTACTTTAAAAGTTGTTAAAAACAAACTAAGTTAAAATTATTTATAATCCGAGGGTGGAGGTCGGGGTATTTCAATGATTTTAAAAATTCTGTAATGTTTTTGCATTACCGAGACTGCGCTGTACACAACCAGGATTGAGTGTACTAGAAGATTTCGGGCATTGCTGGCCAGGGCGATAAAAGTATTCAGGACTTCCTGAAAAAATAATCTTCCTAAAGTTTAAATATTAAGGAGGTCAAGAAGACCAACTGAGCAAAATCGAACCCGGCCATTACAGCGAAACAAAAGGAACAATTTTCGTCGTTTTATCAAATTTTCCACAAATTCATCAAATATACTAGTAGACCGATAACCGTTGTACGTTTACGTCTTTTTCGCTGACAGCATGGGTACAATCATAAAGCAGCATTTTGAAGATAATTAACATAATTAACATCTAAATGTAAATAACATTTTCAAAATTTCGAAATGCTACATGCTCATCTCATTTCACATACATGTAATTTGCAAAGTTTTGTTTGCGGATGCAGCCCTTTATACCTTATACGTAATTTAATACATTTGTCACATTAGAAAATACCGCCAAATTTTTCAAACCCAGAAAGAAATTTGTCCAACTTGAAAAGTTACAATTTTTGTTTGAGGATCTCAAGCAAAACTATGAATAAAGGTTTTAATACTCCATACATGTAAACTCGATTTGAATTCCATGAAAACAAGTTTGTTCATACGATGAGATACATACGTACCTGCTATAAACGAAACGCTTCTTAAAAATCCTCATGCTTTGTAAAAAAATCTTCAATGATGAAAAGATTAAAAATGCCTCAAGAGAGCAATTTCCGCACCTTCACATACACTACATTCAATACAAAAACTGGAAAAGACGATTGTTTAAAGAAAAGAGCATGTGGTTAAAGAAAACAATTTACTGTTTCAAATTCTGAAGCCTTATCCGATGCTACAGCAGAGAAAGTGCAAGCCGTACATTTCAAAAACGAATCTTATCTTAAAAATCACAAACAAAGGATATTGTAGGAGACGACTTAGTCGTAAATTACCTGAAAAACGACTTTGCGAATTAAATAATTTCCTCACCGATAATTTGAAAAGATCCCAACGTTGAATGGAACTGCAAAAAACGAAGTAACCGAGAAGAAACGAGAAAACGGGACAAATGCTACAGCGGCAAGTAAAAGTGAGCAAAATTCCAGTTACAAAAGTATGGCTGGAATTCGCGAGGTGGTTTGTGCTGCATTCGCTGACCATTATTAAAATCTTGGGTGTGAAAGAAGGCGATTAGGATTTTGGCCTTCTAATCGGTCAGCAACCACCTATCCGAAACAGTTGACGAACAGAGCGCCCATCGTAGAACCGCCTGCAAATTACTGGACAATGCTAAAAAGTCTTTTTTCCCCAATCATTCATAATATTAGTTATCATTATGTACAAAATTTTTCCTGTTCTTGTCTTTGGGTGAATTGAAAGTTTACGTGCGCCAAAGCCTTAACCTCTACGCTTGGTCCAGTTTAACTTTGACGATATAATCATCAGTTAAAACCCTTTCGTATGATGGTTGTATCTTCACTTTTTCCTGCTGGGCCGCTGCGGAAGTTAGGTATTCCAAATCGCCATTCACGCTAAGAATCTAGTGAACAAGAAATAAAAAAATGTTGCTAAATATCAAGAAATTTCATGGATCGATTCAAAAATAACAAAAATGCCAACTGCACATTTTTCCGAGCTTGCAACAATGCAATTAACTAAGCTTTGTCATTTGTATAAGAAAGAGTTCCAAACAAAAATGTTTGGCAATTTTTATATAATATTAGAGGGATTGCGCAGGTGTCACGTCAGCTGATTTACTTTAACGAGATCGCATTGGAAAAACACACGTACAGTGCTGTCAATGTGGTTAACATTTAGGAAGACGCGCTCAAACCTGCTATTATGTAATACAGTGAAACCTCTATTAACGGCCACCTCTGAACAAGGAAAACCTCCGTAGGACGGCCATGTTTTGTTGGAACAG
>JAQGCC010005806.1:0-11039 GCA_034698905.1 Xestoiulus laeticollis
ATGAAAAACTGTTCGCACGATGGAGTTTGCAATCGTGACAGAAAAGTCGCGGCTTTATTGGCTCCGTGAGAACGGGGGTTAAACGCAGGGTGGCACACAAGTGATCATTGGCTGGATTTGAAGCCCTGCGTTTGAAGGGCGTCACAGCTGTTGTTCTGCCATTTTTAAAGCGTTCTAGAACTCTTGAAGAAGGTGATTTTGTGATTTGCAGGTAAGAATTCGAGTTTTATAATTATTAAGTTATAATTAATAATTTTAGTAGTTGAATATATTGAGTATACATAAGTCAATAATGGAACAAATAAATCTAGAATTTTACAAATAGTTAATCATTCTAGAACACCCTTCAATATGCCAGCTAATATGGTGTAGGTATTAGTAGCTGGGGTCAGATTCCCAGTTTCTAGTACATTTTTCAAGGTTTTCAAGGGCAATTTCCTGCTGCCAATTAACATAATTATTACCACTTCAATGCCAGGTATCACAGTTTGAATAGAAAGTATCAAACTGGAAGATTTGCAAATAATCCAAAGTGATAAAAAAGAAATTAGGATCATTGTTTACAGTGAAAATTTTACATAATATAATGAAATGCACACAAAATTATTGGGGATACTTGTACTAATAATGTTGATAGCATTTGAAAAAGTATTTTTAAATCTGGATTTTTATACATTTCTCGATGTGCAATCGGCAAAATGTCTAATTTGAAGAATAATTCCTCAACTTTTTCAAGTTTGAAGACTGGAAATGTAGTAAAGACAAAATATATTATATACTTTCCGCAATATTTTATTTTACATATCAGTAACAAATCTTTCCTCTACATAAAACGGTTTCAAAAAAAAATGACTGTAAAAAAACTGCGCAGGCTTAGCCTAACTGAAGAAATACGTTGATTTCAGGACATTGTTGAGGTCAAATTCTCCTTTATAAGAAATAAAAAACGTATTGTTTAGAAATCAGAAACAGCAATGAAGTAGTATCGGAAAAATTGTCAAATGTTTAATTAAACTCACCCGTACTTGGCGGACAACTTATAAGTTTATTAAGCCTTAACATGGCATCATTAACTACAGATTTGCGTTTTGGAAGTTCACTGAAAAGTTAAAAAAATAACTTGGTATTGTTCGGAAAACAGTATTTTCCTTAAAATGCAATAATTAAATGAAAAGTTATAATGATAAACGGCAAATAAGCCATAAACTTACTTATTAGAATAGCTGTACTTCTCCGTTAGGAACTTTGATAGATTCTCCAAAATGGGTTCGCTGTGAAGTGCCACGAATTGCTCCCGGCAAATCTAGAAAAGGAAATATAACGACAGAATCACATTTGGGCAATAATCTTCCCTTTAAACATGTTGAAAATCTCAGAAACCTAAAAATGGCTTCGACGAGGGGCGTAAAAAAGTACCTTATTCATAACTTCGACACTTTTCGACGGATGCGTCCAGAAACAATCATGCACGGAAACGAAAGTGACTCCTTCCCTGCATTAAAACAATAACATTTTTTTTCTTTAGCGATTTGTAAAACGATTATTTATGTGTACTAATGTCAAAGTAGCGTACCTCTGGCAAAACAACGACGTCAACACCATGTGTGTAGCATCCAAAGAATGAATGAAATTGGGTGGAAACGCATTTTTTTGTTTCATTACGTTGGGTAATCTGAAAAAAAAATATATTATTAGGTCTATATTTGTTGATAAGTCGAATAGATAATCATTTTAAGATGACTCACAGGCAAATATCAGCTTTCCTATAGTCTTTTGTATGTTGCTTCTTGCCCTAAATGAAAAAAAAAATATTATTTTATTTGCCTTTGCTGCACATATACTTAATTAAATTGAGAGCACCAATGCAATGCTAGGTTGCTCCAGCCCATTTAAGTAGGCAATCACTGCAAGCTTCCCTGCAATGTTAGGTAGTTTGCATATTTTGGTCGGGACCAAACATTTTGTTCGTTATATCGAGAGCCGACTGTATTTCATCATCTATCCCTGCAAGTAGGCAAACGTTGCTTGCCCCAATGCAATTCTAGGTTGCTCCAGCCCCTTCTAAGCAGGCAATCACTGCAAGCTTCCCTGCATTGCTAGGTTGTTTGCGCATTTTGGTCGGGACCAGCCATTCATTCTGTTCGTTATATCGAGAGCCGACTGTATTTCATCATCTATCCCTGCAAGTAGGCAAACGTTACTTGCACCTATGCAATGCTAGGTTGCTCCTGCCCCTTTAAGTTGGCAATCACTGCAATGCCAGGTTGTTTGTGCATTTTGGTCGGGACCAGACACTCTGTTCGTTATATCGAGAGCCGACTGTAATCAACGGAATCAGCAGTTAGTCTATTTAAGACGAACGAATTAACCTACCACATCCAGTTTTATTTGCGCCTTGGAAATCTTGAAATAAGGTTGAATAATGGGTAGACCGATAGGGGTGACCCATTCCACTGGCTGACCGCATATCTGAGAAATGAGTCTGGCAACTTCCGTCAACCAGTCCTGAAACGGGGTCATTTTTTTTTTTTTAATCGACATATTTCGTGAATCTCGAGGTCGTGAAAATTTCAAGAGTTTCACCTGCGTCTTTTTCGTGGCGGTGAACATCTCGTGCAGGCTTTGAAACGTCTTATCGGTTAAATACAGCGATCCCGCCCAAGCCTTGCTTTCCGGGAATCCGTAGAGATCCTTCAGCTGTTTGGCGATCTGTTGGCGAGCTCCGTAACGCGTAACTCCATAAACGGTCGTCATTACGGTTTGCTTGATGACCTGTAGAGGTCAAAGTTCAATTTTATACGCAGCCCCTCCACAAAACAACAAGCATTAGTTTGGCCGTGACATTGTCCGCAAACTGACCTTTCTCTTAATGAAGCCTTCCAAAATCTTGGCAATCTCGACGCCGTTTTCGGCATCTCGAGCACGTTCCGTTTCAACCTGTCGAGATGACGTCAAAACGAGTTAAAAGGGGAATTCCCGATTTGCTGGCCTAGTGTAATATTTGCGTCGAATTTCCCTTTCTTTAACAAAATAAACCGCTTTTTGCCCCGACTACATTTCATTGGGTGCCGCGGCAATAGGCAGATTTAATAATTTAGCTGTAGAATCCGTTTTTTATAACATGGCAACACCAGGAAATAATGAACAATTCGCAGTTTTTTCCTTCTTTTTTTAAGTATTCAAACCACTTTAAGGGTAGCTGTGCCGCAATTTCTTTTTTAGCCTGACAAGGGTGCCACGACTTACCAAATTAGCAACGCCGTTGTAAACGTCCTGAGGTTTGTTCATAGGAAACAAGTTCACTTGTCTGGCACCGGTTTTATCGCGTCCCAGCGCCGCATAATGCTGCAATCCGTTACAAGATCCATCCTAAGTAAACGAAAAACGAGGGGGGAAAACGTATTTTAGTAGGAACATGGGATAACTCGACCGAATTTCTCGACTGCGATTTTCCGTACTTGATGGATCGGAAAGTGACAGATGTATTTCTTCGGCTCGAGCGATCGAATTGCATTCGTAATCTCCATGCAACAAGCTAAAGTCTGCCAGGGTTCATCCGATTTCGCCCACCATCTTCTCCCCTGAAATAAGGGTGCGAAATAAGACGAGACGCATTAGTAACTCGTCTATTTGTAACCCATAACTCGAGTAAATTTTACGACGTGGAGGATTCAATCTTAACATTTAACGGATTGTCGCTGGAATCGATGATTTCCGGCATGATTTCGTTGGCGTATTTCAAGCGATCTGCGACTGTCTCCCTGTAACAATAACAAAATCCCGTTGAAAGCACCGATAAACCCCGAAAACACCTCTCGTAAACGTTACGTAACTGTTTTTTCAATCCCGTTAAATTTATGAGGTGTATTTTCAGCCAATCCAAGCCCTTCTCGCCTAATGCTTCTCCTTTCGCAAATAGCATTATACCCCTGCTTATGTCACCTCCTGCGAATCAAAGAAATGCATTTTTTTTTAGATCATAAAATTCCGCTAGTCATCGCATTAAAAAAATAAATTGTTTTTTTACCCAAGTGATTGAAATGCGGAGGAACGGGATAAACTCTCCCGCGGAAATCCATATTATGCGGTAGCCAGAATATCTTGTCACGATACTATACGAGATAAAAGCTGCTACATTTTGTAACATTTTACTCGGATCATTCGATTACAATTTAATCTAGTTCGGATTTAAACAATTTTTCCCCGGGGATTGTAAATTATTTATTGATTTATTTTAAATGACGAATTCGTCGATAGTTTCGAATTTAGATTTCAAAACATGTTTATCATTTAAATAGAGAAATGTAATATAACAAGCCAAAATTTTCGATTAATTTTTAGAATATTTACTGTTATAAATACCGAACTTACGTGATTCGCTATCGATAGCTTGTAGAGACCATCGCACCTCAAACTGTGCATCTCTGCCCTCTTTTTTACTGCTTGCTCCCGCTTTAGGTACGCTTCGGCTCGTTTTCGGCCGATCATGTCCCTTTAATTTCAAACGATGGGTTTACTGCGTGATAATGCTACACGAGATAAGCGGCATTAGGATTATACTTACGGATTGATTGTAGGTATTTCTGGATATTCAGATGGCGGAGGGGGAATCGCCAACGCCTCATCTCCCTTATCATTGAAAATTTCAATGACAATGTCCAGAATCTGGGTGACGACAACGTTCGGAAACAACGCACAAAGTTAAGAACGTCAATGACGGCCAATTTTAAAACCTAAAAAATATCGTGACAGGCGTTTTTTACGTACCCGCTTGTTGATTTTCCAAGGGCATTCTCCTAGCAGGTTAAGAGAATCGTAAATCGGGAAAAGCTGCTGGTTCGGAGTCTGCTTTAACCTGATTTTATGTCGAGATGCGGTTGCTGGCAAACGCATGATTTGTACTAACAAAAAACGAAATCAAATGTAAACATTACGAGGAACTCGCGATTTGTGTATAACTTTCGTAAAAAAATAATGCCACTGACGCAGACTCTTTAAGAGGACATGAGAGGTATGGGGCACTTTTTTTTAGATGCCTTACCCAGCTGCAATTTAAGTGAGCCCCCCCTTCAGAGACCCTGCGCACTCACCGGATGACAGGAGGTATCCCCCACTTTTGATGGAGGTCCATGGCATAGGAGGAACCAAGGAGGGTACCGCATTTCCTTCAAACGTTAATGTGTCCCTCATTTCCGATTGATACAATTGAACCAGCAAGGGATGAGGCTGCGAGAGATTGATATTTATATAAAATTATTTATCGCACAAACTACTATTAAAACAGTTTATTCCCTTGTCGAATCGAAATTAAAACATGTTTTTAATTAGGATGTTAGCGACATTAAATTGTTGTACGAGTCGACAAAAATCATTTTCAGGAGGTTATTACCTTAATTTCTTCTTTCATTACGAACCCACTATTTCGGAAAATGGTATAGAAAGCAGGGAGTTTGGACCTTCAAAAAATTAAGTTGATCAATTAAATGAATGCCGTTTATGGAGCGAATAATTCGTGGAGAGGGAGAGTTAATTCGGCAGATTTCATACCCTTTAGTTGCTTCGGGCTTCATTACGTTCTCGTTTATCATCACGTGTTGAATGATAATATCGTACAACATTTTCCCAATCTAGAACAACATTAAATCGTAGTTGCAAAACGGTTTGTTGAGCAAATAAAAATTGTCGTAATTGTACGAAATATTACGAAAACTCACGCTAGCAATTATATAATATGGCCAACTGCTTCCCTCAACATCCTAAACGAGTTTAATTTTAAAAAAACACTAATTAGATGTAATGCTTAAGATAATTAGCAAATGAAGGGGGGGGTAAAAAAGCAGTGGGCACTTACGAAAGTGGGACCATCCATGTTTTCGGACGAGAGCGTCTGAAAATACACCCTGGAAGTGTATTGAGATGTTAGTTTCGGATCAACGTAATATTCGCAGTATTTCTGATAGAGAGACTCGATCTGTAGACATGAAAGTAACGATGGGGTTAGTTGAAAGGGGAATTCCCGATACGTCGAATTTAACCTGACATACCTTGCTGACTAATCCTTGTCTCTGTTTCACAGCTATCACGTAGCTTCTCATCACCTTGCAACCCAGATTGAAACGAAGCATAGCCATGGAATAGCTAAACGATTCCGACGACCTTGCCAAGGACTGGATTTCCTCGAGCATAATCTCCACGTAGACGTCCGGGTCGAGAGCCGTCAGAAACGGGTAAAGATTGACAAAATTGCTAAAGTGTGACGCTGTAAATTTGCAAAAAAGGCAACGTTAAATCTGATAGCATCGGATAAACGATCGAAACCTATCGCAATCAACTTACTTGGACTCTTGTTTGTCGCTTTAACGTTTTCCTTGAACGATCGTAGCAACACGGCTCTCCACTTTCCTTCGTATTCACGAAGAGTTGCTCTCTAAAGTTAAATTTCGCATTTGTAGCAGGTATATTCACTTAGTTTTCATATCATTTTTATACGCGCAACGCAAATTTTCTAATAAGCGACGGTCTCTTATAAGGGCTGGTTCTGAAGGCCCGAGTTTTAACTCATTTGAAAAAGCCTTTGAAAAAAAAACTAACTTTCTTACCGCGGTTACGAGATTTTCGTCAGCCGTGTGCGCAGATTTTTCGATGGATCGAACCACGATCTTATCCGCTACTTCAATTCCTATCTGGTCTTTCAAATTTGCGAGTAGCTGCTCGTGAGTCAAAGCACCGCCCAACGGATCGTAAAAGCGGTCCTTAGAGAAATTTTAACAAAGGTTAGATCGTAATTCCCAAACTTTTTCAGATTACCGCCCACTTTTTTTTTTTGCAACAATTCGTTGTATCGAAGAAGATGGCACATCGAAATCCCGTACACACATTAAGAACCTAATATGCATACACCACATCACGCTTTATTCCACCCGGGTATGACCACCCCGCTCTATATATTTTTATAAAAAAAAAAATTCCTGCCTTACCTTGGGAGGCTTTTTGTTCAAACAAGAAATTAAATCGCACGAGTAATGCCTCAAATTCTCCCTCAGTTTCGGCTGAAAATCAGGACGAACCGAACGCACCGCCTGAAAAAAAAACAATCCTCGGCTTTGAGATCCTGTTTTGTGATTTTTACTGGTGCATATCTATTGTGGTTCGGATAATTCGATCCACCGTTACCTCGATTACGCGTTCTCTTTGGTCGTTCACGAAAGTGCACTCGTGGTCCAAGTTCGCGATGTCTAAATTCTGCAAATAAACGTTTAGAAATGTGAAAGCCGCGTAAAAAACCAAAAACAAACTTTGTCGTAGATGAGTAACAGTTCGAAGCGACGTACATCTTTTTCCGCATCCTGAAGGAATTGGCTTACGACTTGCTTATCCAGAGTCCGAAGTCGGGACACGCATTCCAAGCAACTTGCGTACGTCTGCAAGTCTGGCTTGATTTTCTCTTCTCTAATCCTATTTAAAACATCTTTGACTCTGGACCAGTTTCCCTGTTTCGAGAAAGTTTAGGCAAATTCGAAATTACAAAACCTTACAACAGAAACAATAAAACCGGCTACGATAACATTTGATATAAACATCCTACTTGTTGAGCGTGACCAGCGAGGACGATGTTGAATAGTCCAACATCTGTTATTTGTGGATAATGCTCGACATGCTTTCCTCTGTACATGTACGACATCAGCGTACTGTGTGCCAAAGGAAGCTAGAGTACGAGGAATGATAAGTAACGTCGTTTACGCCGGCATTACACTCTACCAATTTGAGATTCTGATAGTTTACCTTGTCAGAGTTAACACACACGTCCAAGAAGGCACGCAAGGAAACGTTTAAATGCAGATCTTTTCCAGCTTTCACCATTTCGTCTCTCTTGATTTTGTACGTTTTTTCTCGCTCGTGTTCTTTCAGGTAATATTCCTTTTGCAATAATCTGAAAGGCATACGGAGATTCGCAATAAATTTAACGTGTTATTCAGACTGTATATTCAGATGTATTTTAAAAAATGAATTTTGTACCCATCTCTTTCATCCTTGTTGGGGAAGAATACGCTAAACTCGTCATCGATATCTTGAAGCAAAGGCTCCATTTCTGGCGTATGGCTCGTAGCAATATCATCAGAATAACTTGGAAAGGAACTCGTATTCTTGGATAATTTTTTAGCAATTTTAGCACCTTTCACACGTTTTGCGTTCGTTGAGGAACTCGCTGGTTTCAATGATTTCAGCGTGGAGACTATCGGCGAACGATTCTCGTTCACAATGTTCTCACTTGTTGCGTTGGATTTAATTTGCTTGCATAAGATTTCAAGTTCTGAAGTTTGCAGGTTTCTGAGCATTTTACTGACGGTTGATCTCTTAATGACAGCTTTGCTTTCCTTGACATTATTTCCTGAGGCTTCTTCCACTGGAAAAAAAAATCAACGGTGCAATTCAGAAATGCGAAACTTTATAGCTAGGCCCTACCCCTCGGATATTTCACCCTCTATACACACTTATAATTTTATCTAAAGGTCACCAGGCCTTATAATTCAGGTTTAATTGGTAGTCTATAGGGAAATGCCCTTTGAGCAAATTAAAATGGTGAATATAGGGGCCGGGGAAGCTAGGATAAAGTTAGGCTATACCATGACTTATAAGATCTGAATAGTCTCCAGTTTTGGTTTTCGTCTTCTTTTTCTTGGTTTGCAAACGAAAGACTGATGTTTTGGCATTTGTAGACTGAAGCCTATAGGCTGGAAAATCAGTAGTGAAGAACATTTAGTTTGAAAACTTTTATTGATAGCAGAACACAATTCGGCCAATTTTTACTTACTGTGGACTCCATTTGGTGAGATTTGACAAGTCCTACATAGCGGACAAACTACAGTAGATCCCAAATTGGTGCGACTAGGAAGAATTAATTTACAAATACTTAATTTAGTTATTGGATATCGAATCACGTACATTTTATTTGGAACGCACGTGCCATCGAATAGCACGCGATCGCCTGCAGTGCCCTGTACATGCACAGCCGTTCAGCGAGGGTACCTAGCGGCGGAGAAGCCAACTAAAAAGTTCCAAACTTCCGATTTTTTTAAAAAATGCCTGACATTATTGTTACTCCGCTTGGTAAGCTTTATATATTTATTTACAAATTTACTGACAGTTAAATAAACACTAAATTGTAATGTGCATCATTGAAAACCTCGTGCTGCACATGTGCTTTTCTTGTTTGCTAATCACAATATTTCTTTCTAGGTGCTGGCCAAGGTAAGATCAAGATGTTTACCTGTTTAATAGCAATGACATGCTTCAGGTTTGGTTAAATTTGTGGTTTATGGTGAAGTTCATGGACACATTATAATGACAATATAATAAAAAACAAATGTAGTGGCTATTGGCAGCTTAAACATTGAATGGGAAAGCTTTAATAAAATGCGCGCTGGTCATGGAAATTTAATAAAAGATGAAATGGCAATAAGTAATTAATGAGGGAGCTCTATAGCTAGTTAGCTGTTACTGCATGAGGCTGATTTTTAAGAGTGTATATATCCTGGCATTTCTCAGGAAACAACTGTAATTGCTTGCAAGGCTGTATAATGATTTATAAGACCTATTTCTGCAACTCGATAGCTAACCGAGCAATATATATGTGGCTTAGCTATGATTTTAATTGCCTTTGGACTCTTAAAATCAATTAATGAATAGCAATGAATAGTAGATAATGATCTCCAGATCAGGTTCTTTCATTACAATTTTTTTATTTTTTATTGCGTATATACAGATGTGGGCCGAAGCTGCATTATGATAACCGTTGGTGGGAAGAACGTGATGCTTGATTGTGGGATGCACATGGGTTACAACGATGAGGTTTGCGTCTTTGATATTGTGATGTGTTGCCGAACAACTCCTTTCTATATTTAATTTGAAACTTTTGAAATTGCAGCGTAGGTTCCCGGACTTTTCGTTCATTTCACAGAATGGTTCACTAACGGAGCATATAGACTGTGTCATTATAAGGCTAGTTTTATATCAAAAATGGTTTATATATTATTGTTCGTACAGTCTTGTAAATCTAATTATTTAAAAAAAAATCTATTCAGTCATTTTCATTTGGATCACTGCGGAGCTTTACCCTATATGACTGAAATGGTTGGTTATAGTGGACCGATATATATGACGCACCCGACAAAAGCAATTTGTCCCATTTTATTGGTTAGCATTTTGTAATCACATAAATTGCTCTGGGCTAATAATTGGTAGGAATTTTACTAAAAAACAGCTGTTAAAACTAATTGCAGGAGGACATGCGGAAAGTGTCTGTGGAGAGAAAAGGAGAAACCAACTTTTTTACGTCACAAATGATTAAAGACTGTATGAAAAAAGTGATTGCCGTTAACTTGCATCAAAGCGTACAGGTAGAAATATAATCAAATTTACAATTCTCCGACTGACGCGTACTCGTAAAAATGGTTTACAAAATGCCCCGATTGATTTAATTTTTGGCAGGTTGATGACGAATTGTCGATTAAAGGATTTTACGCGGGCCATGTTTTAGGTGCAGCAATGTTTTATATTAAAGTCGGACAAACATCCGTCGTTTATACTGTAAGTTATAAAGTTTGAATTTTTTTTTTTCAATTATTAAAAGCACGAATAAAAGCCTACAATTGCTAGCTAAAATTCAGATAAATTGTCTTTTCTTATATGATGTCGTGTTTTTTTTAGGGCGATTATAATATGACACCCGATAGGCATTTAGGAGGAGCGGAAATCACTAAATTAAAGCCCGATTTGTTAATCACGGAATCAACTTATGCCACTACGGTAAGACATTTATTCTCCGGTTGTTAGATTGCCTACTGTAAATACTCGATTAAACCCCTGGTGTTAGGGGATTTCCCTTATTATTGAAATATCAGAGAATAAAATACCGATACCGTAGATGCTTGTTTCTGCTAAGTTTTTGTCATTTTTAATATATTAAGGGGAAACTAAACACCCCGTTTCCTATGGGGAAAGCTCTCAGCCAAGTCAGCGACTTGTGTAATTGAAATTTT
>JAQGCC010005807.1:0-11036 GCA_034698905.1 Xestoiulus laeticollis
GAGGAACTGTAAACCTCGCAACAGGCAAAAGCTGATACTTATATGCGGCACTTCTGATCATTATAAGCGACAAGTTTCATATTGCGTTCTATGGAAATGAATTGGGACCTGGATAATTGATCTTTAAAAGCGGCTGTTCCTTAAATGCGAAATTCTTATAAGCGGCGGGCACTGTACAATAAAATGTTTGAAATGACGCTTTTTTCATATTTTTTTAGTTATCGTTTAATGTGTATTATGCAGAACCATGAACATGTCAACATCAGGTGGCTTTTATATATTAACAGAAATAAAATGTCACATAGTAGGGCACTAAGTTCTAATGCCCCTAAAATGTTGGCAATCACTACTAACTGCAATGCTATGCAATGCTGCCTAGTTTTAAGGGGCACACTGTATTTCAATTCAATTCAACTCAGCACTCTACAGTCAGCAAACAAATGCCAAGTGGTAGGAGATTAATTGCCCTTGAATTAAACTAACAATCCTTCATAAATAAAATTTATTTATTGGAAACCCAACGCCATTTTGCTATTATTTTCGAATTTACTTATAGCATAATACAAAAAAGTTATCGAACTTTTGTTAAATCCATCAATCTCTTTTTTATTACAGAATTTCTGTGAAAACAAATATGAGCAAGAAAATAGTAATGTCAAAAAAGTTTTAAAATAATAGGTCACCTTTGACGTCACCGTTAAACTGCGAATGCGAATAGTGACACTATATAGCCCAAAATACCATTTAGAAAAATAATGTGCCATTTTATGCTCAGTGACGTCATAAAAACGTCGCATAAATTGCACACACGTGATTATTTATGCCCAGCTGCACTATTCTAAGCTTAATAAACGTTTAATAAATTTTATATAAAGTTTCAAAAGAAGAAAACCGGAATTACTCCAAATAATTCGACTAAAAGACATCTTATCATAAGTAGAATTTCACCGGAATTGTGTGCAGTCGACTATAGATGGAGATCCACTTAGTCAAGACTAAGTATAGATAATTAATAGCATACTTGCAGATAATTACATGGTAATGATTATAAAAATACTAAAAAATTAAACACCTGACACCCCTCACGTAATTAATGACGTCATACTAGCGTGTGCATAATAACGTATATCCATCACATGGAATATTCACATCTTAATATGATTTAGGCTATTGATTAGGATTTCAATTCAATTTGAAACTATGTGCAGTGAAATATAATATAATTTAGGTGATGTTAATCAATCTGAAGGTTATAATTGTAACTCAGAAAGCGTTAACATGCACAAATATAGTTTTAGTAATATATACATGTAAGATATTTATTCTTCAAACATTATAAACAGACAATATCGATATTTTGTTGGGAATATTTTAATGAGTACGTTTAAGGGAATGTCTCAGGGACTATTTTGTAGGGAATGCTAAAAATCAAATTTTTCCATTTTCGAGTTACCTGCTGAAAAATAAAAAAACTTAATTTAAATTTCAAAGTAGGGCCTTCAGTATTCGTGCTTTTCAACTCTTGCAGAAATAAAAAAATTCGGAATAAATATTACTTGTGATTGAAATATAGGCTTACACATGTATGTATGAATCCTAAAATTCGTCATACAATTTTTGTAATTTTTTTTCTAATATTCTAAAACGTTGCAATATTTCAAGATTTACAAAAAACTTGATTATTAAATTAAATGTTCAATTTACTAATGTCGGTGAGGTTTATTAATAGTAAAAACATTGATCTCTTATTACAGATTTACAAAAAACTTGATTATTAAATTAACTATACAATTTACTAATGTCGGTGAGGTTTATTAATAGTAAAAACATCGATCTCTTATTACAAACACTACCAGCCAAAGAAGATGGAACTTATGAGATTTATTAATAACAAAATCTTCATTAAAAACGTTGCAATTTCTTCAAGATTAACAAAAAACTTGAATATTAAATCAACTGTTCAATTCACTAATGTCGGTGAGATTTATTAATAACATAATCTTTATTAAAAACTTGTTTTTATTCGGATATATTCCAGTCTACGGAAGCTCAGAGCAGACAGGTAGTTTGGTCAACACATGCCCATAATAGCAGGATTTCATTCAAGATGCTGTTATATAATTGGCCTAATATGTCAAAGGAGGTGTTTTTATGCATCCAACACATACAACACATCACAAGCAGAAAGCATCACAACCTGTTGTATTTCAATCAGAATTTTATTTCGTCTAAGACTAAATAAAATTCGTGAATGTAGTAAACCTTATTTTTTGAAAAAAATAAGTAAATTTGTCAAAGACCTTCCCAAGCACTGGCATCTTCCCGTAGAGGTCAAAGGTTGGTCGCGGGCTAAATCCTGCGTTTCCATCGCCTTCGACTTAGGGAGTACGTTCGACATCCGCATCAACACCATTCGAGCTCTGATTGGCGGAAAAGAGAGCCGCGTGGGGTGCGGAGACGATAAAGGCTGGTGGCGCAGCCAAGAGCAGTGAAGAAGAGATAACGGCAGCGGCTAACGGAGTACAAGGCGAACCATCGCACACAAACAAAGGTAAACAACAGTATTCAAAGTACTTTTCTAAACTTTAGCATGAACCTTGAGCATGTTGAGGGGATACTAGAATGAGGAGTTCTGGAAAGCGGAGGGCAAAAAATTCGCCTGGTGTTATGCTCAACGATGCAAATGCCAGAATCTGCCATATGGTTTCAATTAGAAGATGGCTTTCATTTGAGTAATGAGGGCCTATTATCGTAATTAAAACTGTTGCCAGGCCATTCACCCCTCCGTTTGAGTTTGATCTATGTGAACATGACCCAACTTTTATGGTAGTAAGGGGCAAGGAGAATATCAGGTTTTTCTTAAAACATGTTATAAATACTGCAAAATTCAGACAATATTGCATTGGAATTATTTTTATATATTTCGATATCGTGATGGATTTTCAACTTTGTGTAGCGATTTTTGAAATATATTATTGTGTATCCCTAGTGAAAAATCTTGTTTTGTCTCATGGAAAAAATCTATGAGATTATGGAACTTTCTTATGAGACCAATGAGATTAGTGAGAATATATGTGACATCCAATGGGACTTAATGAAATTCCAAAATTAAAGGGATTTTATTCTATGGAGCTGTATAGCAAGAGTCCTTTAATAATAGCATTTTTTGAGTCTTTTATGATAATCCTCTTTAATAAAAATTTACTTCACTAGATTTGTAATTTTTAATTGGTATAAAAATGATATGTTCCATAAGATATGGGGTATCATACAATTCGATTTTTCACTAGGGATGCTTAAAATGCAATGACCTTTCTGTGGGTATAGTTTTTTTTAAATTTTAAAGTAACTTTCTTCAATATATGTGCTTTCCAAAGTATATGGTTTTGATAGATTTATCGGCTAGAACTCATTTTATGTAAAAATTATATTAACACAAACATATAAAAATAGCTGTAATAACGTTAATTAAAAAATCATCATGACAATAAATTTTAAAACAGTCGAAATGATCCATAAATAAATGTAGAAAACAAAGCATATTGAACAATGCGTTTAGACTCATATTTCAACCTTGAGTTTTAGAACGGATGTCCATAAATCTAGGAAATTGACATCCCTTAACATTTTTTACCAATTTCGTATTTAACGTTAATTTCAAAGAAACATGAGTAAGATATTCAAGCAATATAAACATACCGGAAGTGTCCTTACGTATGTGAATTTTGCAGATTTTAATTTTCATAGTAAACAAAATTTTAAAACATTCTCAGAATCGGCCCTTGTAAACACAAGTTCAATTTTAAATTCATAAACATTTGATGTAGTTTATATTTTTGATTCCATACTGCATCGTAACGCATCAAGGGGCATTTTGGAAAACAATATTTCATTCATTTTTAGGGCCTATTTTATTTAATGGAAATCTGTTCGAGGCACACATGTTTTTAATATTATAATTCAAGTCCCAGCTCGAGTTTGGAGATGTTTATTTATAACATAGCCACGTAAAAATTCTGCAAAACTTGTATACTTTATTTTACACGCTTCAATAAGTGATGCTAAATCAGTTGCATTTATTACTAAAAGTTTCACTTATAGCCAGACGAAACGATAGGATATTTTGAAAGCGCAATGAATCATCTTATTTCGAGCTATTAGCCAATTAGTCCAGAGGGAGATGTCTTCAGTCAAAATAAACTTAAAAAATTGGCGAAGAAAGAGCAATAGCCCCAAAATAAAAAAACAAACAACAACAACAAAAACTTAAAAGCAACAGCGCTCCAAAAATAAAAAGATTTCAGATCTAAATTTACAACAAAATGGGTCAGAACTTTAGCATATTGCATGTTGCCAAAACAGAGCGTCAAAATACACGCTCTAATATCGATTCAATATCGACAGATTATTTTTATATATCTATTTGTATCAATTAGTGAGGATACACGATAGCTGTTGTGATGTGCACGCCATTCGTTATAAATATTGGATATATACATGCATAACATGACTGATTTTAACGTGACCAATGTTACTAGGTCAATGTTATAGAAAACTGCATGACGAGTTTCTCCATTTTCGTATGGGCAGATCAGGTGTATCTAATATGTGTTTTCCTCCCCAATATTATAATGTACAAATAAAGATTAAATTATATGTTCTCATTGTCAAGAAAAGTACAAATCTGTCAATTCCACGAGGCCTTGATGTTTAGCAGTACCAAGAAAAAATTAATGTTAATTTCAAAATTGTATGTTTCCCAAATGAACTAATCCTGGTACATACCAGCACATGTATTGTAAATGAATTACAATTCAACCACATGTCATGAAGTATGTGCATCTATTCGGATGAATGTTCATCTAAGGATAAACATGGCCATTCATTCTGATATATAATCATATGGATAGACAAAAATCCCTATATAGGTTTATGTTCCCATATACCTGTATGACCACAAATGAAATTTTCCCTATGGGCACTATATAAAAAATTTCTATTATGGAAAATGAAATTCTGTTGGCTTCTGGTATTTTTTATATTTAATTTATTCTAAGCAATTTAAAAATGAATCTAGAAAAGACTATGGACCAAAAGTGGCCCGCGAGCCATCTCTTTTGTATACCACTGAAAAAGAATTTTCAAAACGTTACTCCTTGTTGCTCATATTTACGTAATCACAGCCTTCTAGAACACCTGGAACTAAAATAGAGTATATGCTACATATTTTTAATGACATTACTCTTTCATAAGTAAATTTGGTAAACATCTAGTCATACAATTTTACCACATTTCCATCCGGAAATTGCATGTTGGATTAAATCCACCAATACCTATAAGGTTTGGACAAGAGAAAGCTTAAACCACAAACACGAAGTTGCACTTCCATTACCTTTCTCCTAATTACCCCTTTACGTTGTAATGCATTTTGATGGGGCGCCATTGGCGAAAATAACAGCCATTAGGCCCTATAGAACGACGCTCCCGGGCTACGTTGTTAACGTTAAGTACGAAAACTAAGAGCCAGCCACTAATGGTCTCTTATGCAACGCACATTAGCAATTTCCAAGATTTATTTCACCACCAAAATTACCCTCGATGAATCAGTTTTAAATGGAAATTTACGTTAATTAGACGAAATCTCCTAGAATAACCAGCGGGGAGAATTATCTCTTCATGACCATTGTAGCCAACACCACTTCAATGATGCTAATTAACTTGAGAAAGATCTTCGACTCGCTCTTTTGTATCAAATCCTTACAAAGCCCTTTAGCAAAAGTACCCCGAATTAAATCTGAAGGTAGCGACAACAAAACTGGTTTCCCATGACCATTCATGGCACACATACACTGTACAGTACCTCACAATAGGGCCTATGGATACACTGCAAATGAAAACATTTTAAAACATGTCCCCAAAACAAAACGCTGTTATGATTCTTTGGAAATTCAACTTAAATTAAGATATACTTTTGCATTTCTTTTGTTTACTGTCCGTCTTATTATAAAATGCAACTAATTTTGAAGTTAAAAAAATGGTGAAATTAAGATGCATCTTTGCATTTTGTTTTAGGGACATCTTAATTTAAGATGTTTTCCTTTGCAGGGTATAGTCCTAGAAATTGGACTTTTTGTATAACGAATCTTTTTATTTTCATATAAAGCCATGTACATTCCATAAAATCCAATAATATGGACATATACGAGCGAACATGTAGGCCAATCATAAGTCTAGAAGTTGTTATATTAGGAAATGCACGCATGTTCATACATGCCCATTCGTCTGAGTAAGCCTAAATGTCTCCATAAGGATCCAATTTCTGTTATGTCCATTTTTAAGTCGAGACATTTAAGGACCCTGTTGGAAAAATGCATAAGAGAAATCTCATATACAGTACATGTACATGCACGGTATGTATGTGAAGCTTAAAGCCTTAAGCCGTAATTGATTAAGGATACATCTGCCAATGTGTGACCATGTTGTTCCATATATGAACATTCATCAGTGCATATCTATATATATACATATATATATCTCCAAAAGTGTTCAATTTTTTAAGTTTGAATTTACAAACCATATTTGAACAAAATTATTTTAGATATACACTTATGTAAAGAGAAAATAATATACGAGACATCATATGGCCTTATATAATTTTTCATATTTATATATAGCGAGGTATATTGGCGTAAAAACATTTTGCATTTTTCAAGAAATGCGGAAATACGAATTTAAAATAAGAACCTCTTATAGGAGTCTATAGAGGAAATGTCGTTTATGTTAGATATTATGTAATGAACAATTTCATAATATTTGTACCGAAGTGAAGCTCAGGAGAAACATTTCGTAGAATTAATCCATCGTGTTTCAACCTATATCAAGAGCATCTGGTGTATCAAGTCTCTAGTGGTTAGACCAATATGCATTAAATCATAACCTGAGACTCGTAAAATCAAATTTAAAATTGGCCTAGAGTATAGAGTATAGAGCAGAACGGGATGAGATAAACTAAACGCCAATTTATTTTTGGCATAATCGTTTTGCTTAATGCGATTCGCAGGTTTACCGAAACAGCTTATAATCCGAAACTACATTTATGACACAATTTACTCAATTTTGGTGAGCGAAAATTGCGCAAATGAAAATTTCATGACTTTGCGTGTCGCTTGCAAACAATGTAAATGTAAATATTATAAAATGTCGAAACATGTACACCAAAACCTGTAAAAAGCGCAAACCATTTGGAGCAAAACAAAAGTTGAGCTAGTAGGAGGGATCACAGTATATGAACCAGTATGCTCACTATATATAGAGAAATTCTTGGTTAGTCGAAAATGGCCGACTATTGCCAATGCGCTTGTATCGCCACATGCTGGTAAAGTAGGAAACTTATAAGCATCACGTGCTCTTATTTTAAAATTCAATTTTATTCTATCACTGCAATGGCCGGTTTTACCAACTCTGGTAAAATCTGTGGTCAAGTAACCTGTAGTCAAGCCTTGACCACAGTTTGACCTCCCGGTCAGTTGTTTGGGTTTTACCAACTGACCTCTGTTGGTAAAACCGAATTGGAGGTCAAACAGTGGCCAACTGCAGTTTGACCAGAGGTTAAGTTTAACCTTCGTTGGTAAAACCGGCCATAAGTGTATCAAATGGTCACGCATACGCAGTATATGCATAGGTCGAATGTTCCGCTACTTCGCCACTATGGTGCGCTGCGAGCGCGTCGGCCATTTTCAGCCACCCAAACTTCAAAGGTGCCGACAGGACTGAGCATACTGAAGGGATAGTGTTATTTGCAGGTTCGTAAAGTGATGACCATGCACACCGTGCCGAGCACTGCCGACTGTGAATTACTGCTACTTCTAGGGTTCGCTATTTACAGGTTTTAGTGTATTGTCGAAACACTCCAAAAATATTGCTTAAGCTAGAGAAATCTTACTACCCAAATTAATAATCACATATTTGGAGGAAATAACAATTTTTTCTAGTTTTGAGGCTAGGACATTTTTATACAAGGAATTACGTATCATGACCTAGTTTTATGATTCAAATTATGCTACGATTCAAACTACCATAATAACTCAGTGAAATATATTAAGACATTTACAATTCCTAAAAATTTGTCTAAGCCCGATATTTCTGATTTTTATGAAGGTTTTAATTGTTTTTACTAGTGTGTTTTGTCTCTGAAAACCTCTTAGAATTTCGTGTTGAAATTGCATAGGACAACCTTAAAGGCTTGGACACCATCCAATGTTCTACTGCAACAGAATGCGTTTATTACGAGTGTTTGAAACCCACTTTAAACACAATGCAAAATCGAGCATGTTAGAAGAGTCGTTTGGATAGATGGAAAATACTTTACACATGTTTATAGCCTTGGCACAACATTGGAATCCCCACTTTATTCACAAAAATGAAGTGAGTCTCTACTACAAAAGGCAGTCAAAAAACTCGTTTTTTCCCTTCAAAGTAAACTGAAATCGTTGCTTCAACAGCCATTGCCATATACACCACTGTCAATGGCAACAATTTGAAATTATATTATAAATCCTGAATGGGATGAAAGGCACAGACAGTTCAATATTGACACCGAGCCAATATTTTTCTGTGTCGTTTAAGATAAATGTACTTTTCAGGAATTTTATTTACTTTCCATCCCAACAGAAAGTCCATGAACATCGTTCAAAATCCCTAAACAGCCGTGTCGTGACCAAGAATACGAATATAATACATTTCTATGTATGAACAAACAGTGTTATTAACCAAATGGAGTTGACATTTTTATCCATATTATACATGCAACAACATTTTTTTTGAATAAATATTGATGTTTATGTACTCGTATCGTTGCGATATTTGTTTGTCTTTGATATAATGTATATATCTACAGTAGAAAATGGCTAAAATAATACTCTCGGGACCAGGAAAAAATATTTCAGACAGGTTCATCTGTAAACAGACACAGTGTATATACATGTAGGTGCAAAATAGGGAATTTACCCTTTTTGAATTTATCAAGAGGCCCTAGCAATTAGTCTACGACACTATAAACAGATCTGCAAAATACGGAATTTCCCCGTTTTTTTTTCAATCCTTATAAATATGTACTTGTATATAGGAGTCAGTTTTTGGGTATCAAAAGCAACGTATAATTGCCATTCATTTCCCTGCCATTTTTGTTTCCATTTTTAACATAATGATACCATGTTTGATATTTTTTTGCAGTTCCATTGTTGATATTAATCCCTTAAAAAAATAATTTATTAACTATCACTTTATGGAGGCCCCAAGTCAGGACCAGCACTTTTTATTATTTAAGAAAAGATATTATTTTACATGGAAAAGTGAACAAAACTGGAATTCTCAGGAAATTTTGTAACAAGATATTTAATACCAAGATGAATCTGCAAAACAACTACAATTGGGCGCTCTGAAACAATTTCCTTGAGAAACGAGATATAAAGTTGTTGGGTATATTATCCTGTTTTTCCAAATTTTATTCGTCATAATAGTCAGGGGAATATTGTATTAAAAACTGGAAAAAGTCAAGGAAATTGTATTAAAAACTGGAAAAAGTCAAGAAAATTGAAAATGAAACTTCTCTGGGTATATATACACTGTCTCTATCAAAACATATTTTGATGAAGAAAAAAAAGTTTTTGGCAATCAAGGTTTTTTAAATTATGTAATAAAACAACAAATATTGCACAACCACATTATGGGGATGCTAAAACTTTTCGGTATATTGTCTGAATTCTTGCTGGACAATGGTCATAAAAAGCAAGCAACTGATTAAATAGCACGAAAACTACATTGTTTCCATTGCTTCTAGACAAAACACTATTTTTGTGTCTTTTGGCGACCTTGCATTTTATTTCCGGTGAGACAGGAAACGGGTCCTAACATATGGCAGTAAAACTGAACTGAATTGTTCCGAGGTGTCGTTAACTATATGGTACCTCTGAGAATTATAATTAGATCTCGTTTTCAAATAGCCTACATAGGAGCAAGATTTTTGTTTTATTGATGTAATACTGATTCAGAAAGTAGCACAGACAGCTTACTTACCATTGTAAATTTATATCTATAATTTCATCTAAAAAAAAGTCGATAAACTCGTTAAGGTTATCTTTAAGAACTTTCAGACGAATGTTTTAAGATTAAACATTTCCATAATAGCTGGAAAACAAAATTGAAAATGTCAAAATAACGCCAAAGTTATGAAGATCTCTACACACAACGACTCCCATCTTTACATTCAAGGGAAGTTTATTATTTCCTACTTTTAATAAATCTTGTGTAATAAATAGCCTTGCAGTAATAAAACTAGGCTGGAATACACATTATGAGACCATTGAACATGCTTGTTTCTACTTGAAATGCTCACTGAATAAACATGAAAAGTACAGTTTGCATTCTATGCGTGGGTGTATTCAAATGTTAGCGATGCTCATAATGCTTATTCCTATGGCAAAAACGTTTCAAAATACATATTTCATATTTTTTATCGATGCGGCTGAAGAAAGTAAGACCCATAATGTTGGGTGAAGTGCAAGTCATCTAGATGATATCCTAGTAGAAAAACAAGGAATGTTTCAGAAAATGCATAGATCAGAAAATACATCGGTACTTGTGGATGTATAAAATAGAAATAGAATATATACAATGCATTAAATCGGTTTACCCAAGCTATATACATATTTCAACACTGAAAAAAAAGCGGTAGGACCATGTCATGTGTATAGGGACAAATATTATAATTTGAAGGATGCCAGGTAACATTTACATTGAGACCGAACATTTCTACAGTTCAAAATATTTTTCAATTTTTGAGACTACACTGAACACTGTAAATAGGGTACCCAATTGGGACCGAACCATGGGGTGTGCTACTTGGACGGATGTGCTATTTGAAGGTTCAGGTTAAGTGATGACCATAATAAATCAGATATTATCCTAATGAAGATGCACAAATACATATGTTGCAATTTTAAATGGTTTTTAACATAAACAAAACCGAAAAATACATA